>CATIWM010576825.1:0-17579 GCA_949671775.1 Mallotus repandus
CTTTGTTTGCCTATCCATCTCATTATCTACTCGGTTAATATAATATTTACATCAATTCCCTGTGGATCGACACCCTACTTGCTCTATACTAAGTCCTTAGAGACTAGGGTTATATAAATACAATTCTACCCGCTTCAACAACCCCTAAGGGATTATGACATGCTTGCATTTTGGAAAAGACTCACTCAAGATAGCAGTTTCAATGAGAAAGAAATAATGGTTAGTGGTATAATTAGGGATCCTACTTATTTGTTAATGCATAAATTCATAGCACATAACATTTTTGGGAAACAAGATAGTGCTAGGGTTTCAAAAGATGAGCTTTTCATGTTATGGTGTATGCATACTAACACCAAGGTTTATAGTGCTCACTTTATTGTCCAAAATTATTTAGCGAGTTGTGCAGGCAAAGAAGGCACCTCTTTTTATGGGGCACATCATAATAGTTTTGGGACAATAGTTCTCATCATTCAATGCTACATTCTCTATTAAAGAGATGGGAGTTTTCAAATCCTAAATTTTAGGTGAGAGAGCACTTATCAGGGCTGACATTATAACTGAATGGAGGACTCTTATAGATGTAGAGAGTAGAAAATGTTATTTGATGCACCAATACACATTGAAGCATTTAAATAAGTCTTCTTCAAATGATGATGAGGAGAGTGAGGGGAGTAGCAATGAGGCTTAGATAAAGAGAAAGATGTGGAGAATGAAGCAACTATAGGGCAAATTCCACTACTTCCTATGGACTTACTCGAGTTAAAGCTCTATGATAGGATGGATGAGTTTCAAATCATGATGGAGAATTTGCAACAATCACAAGAGAGCCATTTCAAAAGGCTTAAAAAGCTCATAGAGTCCATCAATCCCAATAAGTCCACGCCTCCACCATTGCAATGAAAAAAGGGAGATCTTTCCTAAACTTTTACTTTTATGTTTATTTTTAAAATTTTATTTTGTGTGTGTTATTTTAAGTGTTTTTCGTTATAAAGGGGAAGCGATCATGCATTTCATTTTGTTACTTTATTTCTTGCATATAGTTATTAGGATGCATATCATGCATAACACTTGAGAGTTTGTAACCTATTCTTAAATAGAATTTAATTCATTGAATCTAGCTTTCTTGAAAAATATGATAATCTTCATTTAATGAGTTTGGACTTTTAAGATTAGGGTAATAACTTGTGGTTAGGGACTTTTTAATCTTTAATAAATTTAATGCTTACTTTCAAATTGAGTGATTGAACTTAGTAGTCTTTATTTTTCAGAAAGGTGCTTATAAGTAGAGATTTAAAATTCAACTCTTGAAGTTAGTCAATACTTGTGTATTTTTGTGATTAAAGAAAAAAATAAAATAAAATAAAAAGCAAGATGGAGTGTAAAACGCACTTGTTTTAAAGAAGCTAAAAATCCAAAAATTAAAACCTTTATATGCTCCTTCTACTCCAATGCTTTCAAATGAGAGTATGAGTATCCAAAGGACCCTTTATGAGGTATCCATACTGAGTAGTGTGGGAAAGGTAGGGGATACTACAATTGGGAAAACCTTTATAAATTATAATTGATAAAATGCTTAAAAAGTGCCTTATGCATGAGAAATGATGGCTAGTCAAGTGTTGGGTTAATTTCTTTTTTCTTCCGTCTTTCCTTGATCTTAATTCTCCATTTTCATGAATTCAATTAAGAAGTTTGCTCTTCACACGGTAATTTCATATCTCTTTAACCTCGAGTGATTATTTTAACTTTTAAGTTGTTAAGCTTTATAATAAGTGAAGATTGTCATAGCTAGTCAAGTTAAAGCTAAGCAATGAGTTGCAGTCTTTTTAAGAATGGGTTGTTCTCATGTTTTGCTTAAGGACAAGCAAAAGCTCAAGTGTAGGGGAGTTGATAAGTGAAAAAAATAATGAATTTTGAGCACTAAATTGTTATGTTTTTATATGTTAAAGTGTTTATTTTATTATTGAACTTTGGTATTTTACTTAAATTCCATGAAAAATAGGTTTTTTAAGTTTTTATAATTTTTGTCGATTTTTGGTTTATTTTTAGTTTAAATTTTGGTGTTTTGGTGTTCATTGGTTATGTGTGCCTAAGTTTACACTATGCAAGTGGAAATTATGTTGGAACTTAAAGAGGAAAGCTTAAAATCTCCATGAATTGAAGATGTAGAGGCATGCATAGCCATGCATATGGATTGCATGGGCAATCCTGAGCCTAAAAACTAAACTTCACAAAACAGACAGTGATGCACAGATGTGCATCAAAATCTGCACAGCCATGCACACGACCAATCCTAGTTTGATAATTCCTGATACAGTAGAAATGCACAGTCATGTTCATGGCCAATCCTGGTTCGACGATTTTTGGAGTAGCAGTGATGCACAGTCGTGCATATGGAAGTGCATAGCGCTGCACTTTGGCAGAAATCAATTTTGGAAACTATTTTTAGGGCTTATTTGAGAACTTATGTAAATAGCCTTTGTTTTGCCACTTATACAGAGGTTGGTTGGTCTGAATTTTAGTTAGTCAATTTTATCTTTTGCTATAGAACAAATTTATCTTTCATTTTTTACTTTGGATTATTACTCAAGCGTTATCAAGGCTAGAGGATTAAGGAACATTTCGCAATCACTTTCAAGAGAATAAAAAAGGGTTTTGTCTTCTTTATTCTTAGTACTTAAATTAATATTATATGATAGTTGTGTTTACATTATTAAATTCTTCTTCTTCTCTTTTCTTTTTAATTGCTATGAATAGCTAAATTAATATTAGGGTTTTTAGACCCAGCTCAAGGATGAATTTAATAGATTAGATTCCTTATCACTAAACATATTAGCCATGATTATTATTGAACCTACTGCTTTCTTAGGCTTGATCACCCTAGGAATTGATTTAGATAATGGGGTGAGATCGAAAGAAGATCCTTGTTGGGAAAAAAATAATAATCTGTTAATTAATCAAAATAGGTTGAGAAACGGTTTGGTTCATTAATATCCCTTGTATGGCTTTCTTAATTATAAAAAATAATTAGTTATCCTAGGAGCGAGAGCTAATCACTTAGATAGTTATTATGGCTGGTAGAATTATGCGAGTGCTCGAGAGAGACTTTCATATGTCTAAAGATGCCTAGGGAATGAAATAAATTCATAAGTGATATGGAAATTAACATGATCTTTAGCCAAATTTGAGCCGGGGATAAAAACCCTAACCTTTATTATATTGATAAAATTTTTGTTTGTTAAAGTTTATTTTATTGCTCTGTTTAAATTTCTAGTTAAATTAATTTCATTTTTCTTTTTAGTGACATCTTTCTTCGGTTTTCTAGACAAATAAATACAAAAAATAATCCAATACTTAACATTTACTCCCTATGGGATCGATGATCTTTTACTATTTGGATGACTCTGTGCGCTTGCAGATCACATCCACCAAAGAGCTATGGATGCTGAGTTACAAGCTCTCTCTGAAAATCACACTTGGGAATTTGTTCCCTTGCCTCCTTCCAAACAAGCAATAAGGTATAAGTGGGTTTATAAAACTAAACACAAAGCTGATGGCACTGTGGAAAGACATAAAGTGAGGCTGGTAGCCAAAGGCTACACATATATATCTAGTATTGATTATTTTGACACCTTCTTGCCGGTTGCTAAAATGAGTGCCATTCTTGTTCTTCTTTCACTTGCAGCCATTAATAATTGGCATTTGCATCAACTTGATTTTAATAATGCCTTTCTCCATGGTGATTTGGCTAAGGAAGTGTACATGGAGGTACCACCAGGCTGTGTTGCTCTGTCATCTCATGTTTGCAAATTACGCAAAAAGTCTTTATGGCCTGAAGCAAGCCAGTAGCCAATGGAATGCTAAGTTGACAAATGCTCTTTTAAACCACAGTTTTGTTCCAGCAGGTTCTGATTTCTCTCTTTTTATATGATCTTCAAATTCTGAGTTTATTGTCCTTTCAGTATATATGGACGATATTATCTTGGCTAGTTCAAGTATTTCTCAAATTGAATCTATCAAGCATTTTCTTCATGATCAGTTCCGTATTAAAGACCTTGGCCCATTGAAGTTTTTCCTCGGACTCAAAGTTGCTCGATCTCACAAAGGTATCAACCTTTCACAATGAATGTATACCTTAGATTTGCTTACTCAAACTAGTTTTCTTGGCTCCAAACCAGTCACTAGACCTATGGTGGTAAATCTTAAGCTTTCCAAGCTTCACGGCTTTGTAACCTTATCAGATATTACTCTTTATTGTCAACTGTTTGGCAAAGCTCCTTTACTTGACCATTACTTGCCCTGATATCTCTTTTTGCTGTCCAATAATTATCTCAGTTTCTCGATTGTCCCCGTCTCATTCATTTGACTGTTGCTCATCGGGTCCTTCGTTATCTAAAAGGGACACCTTGATAGGGTTTATTTTTCTAAGCTACTAATACTACCATATTACATGCTTTTTGTGATTCTGATTGGGCGGCATGTGTTGATACTCGAAGGTGTATAACTGGTTATTGTATTTTCTTAGGTTCTTCTTTGGTTTCTTGGAAGTCAAAGAAGCAAACCATGATTTCTCACTCGTCTGCTGAAGCAGAATATCGTGCTCTTACAACCATGACTTGTGAAATTTAGTGGTTGCAATATCTCTTGCAAGACTTACATATTGCTTCTAGCTCAGCTCATGTGTATTGTGACAACCAATCCGCCATTAAAATCTCTGATAATCCCGTATTCCATGAAAAAATAAAGCACATCAAAATCAATTATCATCCTGTTTGTCAAAAATTACAACAAGGTCTCATTCGATTATTCCCTGTTCAAACCCAACATCAACTAGCTGACTGCTCTACTAAAGCACTGCCTACTCCTCAATTTCATCGCTCTCTATCCAAGCTGGGAATATAAAACTTGTATACTCCATCTTATAGGGGGCTAATAAACTTACAAACGGCATATCATGATGATAATAGAGTCACATCACTCTAAGAAGATCCAGGTGGCTGATTACAGATGATTAAATGATGAGCTAAAAGATGAGCTTATGCTCAGCTCATGTGCATTCAAATCATTCCTTCATAACTAAATTAATTAACAGTTGTACATTACAGCTGTCATTATGCAATTAGTTAGATATAAGTTGTATATAAAGTGACACAACACATGCAGTAGGTTCGAATAACAGTTCTCTGATTTTTCATTTTGTTCTCTCTGTTTTTGTTAGCTCTTATAATTTTATTCAGATTGAATCAGATTAGTTAGACTCTGGTAAATTTTAAATATTGGTAATTTAGGAAAAAAATTTACATAAATATTTGACTTTTAAAATTGATAATTATTGAAAATAATAAAAATTTTTGAAATTTATGTCAACTAATTCAATCCTCTTGAAAAATACTACATAGAAATTGGCAACATGGTGGTCTAGCAGTAATTTCTTTCGAAAAATATCATAAGTTGCAAAATTTTAAATTGTTGTCATCATTTGATTTGTAAAATTAACTGTTATCTAATTTGAAAGAGAAGAGTTGCCCCTGTTAACGTACTTCATCAGTATATAGATCATTTAACTTTCATATTAATTAAAAAATATTTTAAACTTTTATTTTTAAATATATCAAATTAATATGGTTAAATACATAAAAAAATTTAGTAATTAAGTTCATAAAAAAATGCCCTTAACCATTTCAAGACAAATTAAAAAGGAAAAAGTCTTCTCGTTGTCGTTTGTCCTGAATGAAAGTTCTGTTTTCTTAGTTGGAAATTTGATCCTACAAAGGCCTGATGTGGAATAGAAGAATTTATACTTTATTTTTCTATGCGATTAATTCTATGCATACATTTATGTCAGAATCTCACTTACAAAGTTTCAATTTCTAAATTCAGTGGCTCTATGATGTGATGTCAAAAGAACCTAGCCATAAAGAAGATCTAATGTGCTCCTTATCTCGAGCCATAGTTTTGATATTTTGAAATGCTCCTCTCATAAAATTTTTAAAATTTAAGATTTTTGAAAAATTTGAAAAAAAAAAAACACATAATATGGATTTGATATTAGCCAAGCATAAAATATTTAAAATATATATTATACTGTTAACAATTGGTTGTAATATTATTTTAAATATAGATATGAATTTTTCAATTTTAAAATATTATTTTTATAGTTTAAATTACTATAGGGAAAACTTTATTTATATAAAAAGATTACAGAGATTTTTCCTCCAGTAAGATTTTTTTATCTTTTATTAGTATAGTTTTTTTTTAAGTTAATATGAATAATTTAATACATAAAAATAACAATATTATAATATTTATAAAATTTTAGGATTTTTATTAAGTTTAAATTACCATTTTTTTTCTTTAAAAAGGGTAAGTTACTAATACCTTTTGAAATTTATTTAAATTTATTAGTTCATTCCTACATTTTCAGAAATGAACTAAATGTCTTCTCATATTTGATTTTATTAACTATTTTTTCTTTCTACTAATTTAATACCCCTCAAATTTATAATAAAAATATCAAATATGAGAGGTATTTAGTTAGCGGAAAGAGAAAAATAGTTAATAAAATTAAACATAAGAAGATTATTAGTTGATTTTTAAAAATATAAAAATAAATTAGTAAATTTGGCCAAATTTTAGGAATTGATTGTAATTTACCCTTTAAAATAACTCAAATTCTTATTTGATTTCTGGTTTCCGAAATATCAAACTGTAAATTACAATGAAACAAATTTTTAAATTAAGAAATTTTTATCTTATTTTTAAATAGATAATGATATATGTAGTAGTCTATAATTTTTTTTAAATTACTAAATTTCCTCCAAAACAAAAAACAATCAACTAGAGAGTTAGATGCCGTAATATCAAACTTTACCCTTTTTAAATAGTCATGACCCATTTCCATAATTCATAGATTTTGACCCATCAGTTTAAGAAAAAAAATCCAAAAACCAATATATTTAATGCAAAACATATCCTTAAAGCATATTCTTCGTTTTGGTGGAAGCTCAAAACTGAAAAAAGAAGTCTGGACATTATGCCGTAGCTTATCATATGAAATATCAGTATTTAAAATTTTTTACACTCTAATTAATTTAATTTAATATGAATACAACTATAAATTAATAATTTTTTTAGTAGGACTATAAGAACAATAACAATTTTTCAATAACTAATTTAACATGTCACATATACAATACGTAGAAAATTTTAAGAATGTTACAGACTTTTTGAAGAAATATCAAAATGTATTTAGTTTAGCAAAACTAACTAATTTGACTTTAAATATTTAAAATAATTCTCAGAGACTTTTAATGAAATTAATTCTCAAAGACTTTTAATGAAATTATTTCTGTGTAATTGCCTAATTGGACTACCAATTCTGGTCAACACCTATGTTAACTAAATTTTTAGTCTGTTACTATCAGTAAGCATTGAAATCATTTAGTGGACAATTGTTCTCACTTAAATGATAAATTGAATTTAAATTAAAATTTTGCTACTTTTTTAATTCTATTTGAATATAATATGATTAATAAGAGTTGAATGAATTTTAAATACCGATAATTTTAAAAAAACAAAGGGTTTTCAATTATTGATAAAGTAGCAAACATTATTTAAAATATGCTTCTTCATGTGTAAATACAGCATTTATTTAAGTAAACTTGAAGGAACCCCCACCATTTGGTTCAAGTGGTTAAGGGGGTACTCATGATCTTTGAGGTTATGGGTCAATAACTAGGGACGTTGTCCCTAGGCACTTAAATATTGAATTACCCGCCTAGAGCTGGCTAGTTCCAATCACGGGATCGACTCTATTTAGAGGTTGAGGGTTCAGATCCCCTTCCCCGTCCACCTCCTGAAAATTGTAATTAAAATAATTTTTGAAGAAAATTCCCAGTGCTAACCAAATGCAAGTGAATCTTTTGAAAAGAATTTTTTTTTTTACATAATTATGCCTCTGAAAAAGCACACACTTATGCACTAACTGAACAAAGATGAAATGAAGTCAAGATAAGTCTGTTAAACACTAAACACTCAAATAATTTTTACTCAAACTCTCTCAAATACACTACAACTCTTATAACTCAAACTTTAATATTTGAATTGCTTACTTGATGATTACAATGCATGAAAGAGGGGGTATTTATACTAACCCCAAACTAATACAAACCCCAAAATATGCTTATAAATAAATTAATACAAAATATTTAAAACCACACACATTAAATCTAACATCTAACACCAATTATCATACCTCTTTTAATTTTAGCCACAACTTTTATTCTTTTAATTAAAACCACATATATGAAACAAGTTTAATTATTCAACACCCCCCTTTAAACTTGTTTTATAAGACCAAGCATAATTCTCAACTTCACAAAATCTTCAGTGGCTTAGTGAAAATATCTGCAATTTGATCTTGAGACTTCACATATTCCAGTTTCATATCTTTCTTCGTAATGCATTCTCTTATGTAATGGTACTGAGTATCGATGTGTTTGCTTAGATCATGATATACTGGATTCTTGGCTAAAGCTATTGCTGACTTGTTGTCGACACGAATCTCTGTTAGTTCCATTTGTGACATGTTCAATTCCTTCAACAAATTTTGGAGCCAAATTGCATGACTAACACACATTGTAGTAGCAACATACTCAGCTTCACATGTTAAGAGAGTGACAATTGGTTGCTTCTTTGACATCTAAGTGAAAGCGACGTCTCCTAGGAAAAACACAAAACTAGTTATGCTTTTTCGATCATCGCTATCTCAAGCCCAATCACTGTCACTATATCGAACGAGCTTGTAGTCATCAGAATCTAAATAATATAAGCCAAAATCTATTATACCTTTGAGGTAGTAAAGAATTCTCTTTGCAACCTTGAAATGAGTGGTTGTTGGAGTCTCCATGTAATGACTCACAAGTCCTATTACATAGAGAATGTCGGGCCTTGTACAAGTTAGACATTGTAAACATCCAACTAGGCTCTTAAAAAGTGTTGAATCAACCTTTTCTGCTTCATCATCTTTGAACAACTTGATTCTGCACTCCATCGATGTGCTTATTGGGTTGCAATCATCCATCTTGAATTTCTTGAGGATCTCCTTTGTGTAGCTTTCTTGCGAGATAAAAATCCCATCTTCCTTTTGCTTGACTTCGATGACGAGGTAATATCCCATCAATCCAATATCTGTCATCTCGAACTCTATTGTCATTTCTTTTTTAAAATCTTTGAACATGTTGGGTTGCTTCCGGTAAAGATCAAATCATCCATATATAGGAACATGATCAAGACATCTCCATCTTTGATTTTGAAATAGAGGGCATGTTCATATGGACATTTGAAAAAGCCATTCTGTTGAAGATACTTGTCAATTCTGCTATTCCATGCTCTGGGTGCTTGCTTCAACCCGTAAAGAGCCTTTATTAACCTTAGAACTTTGGATTCTTGTCCTTTGACTTCATAACCTGGGGGTTGCTGAATGTAGACTTCCTCTTCAAGAACTCCATTTAGAAAGGCAGAATTTACATCCATCTGGTGAATCTTCCTCCTATTTTGAGCTGCTAAAGAAATAATCAATCTCACAGTCTCTAAGCGTGCAACAGGAGAAAATACCTCATCATAGTAAATTCCAGCTTTTTGATTGTAGCCTTTGGCAACTAACCTTGCTTTATGCTTTTTAACCTCTCATTTGGCATTCTTCTTTGTTTTGTAAACCTATTTGACACCAATTGGCTTTTGTCCTTCTAGAAGAGCAGTGAGTTCCCATATGTTATTCTTTTCAATGGCTTTGATTTCATCATCCATTACATTTCTCCATTTTTTTTATCTTGCACAACTTCTTGGAAGTTCACTAATTCACAATTAGTAAAAAGATAAAAAAGAGTGAGATTTTCAAGTCGATCAGTCATCTCATAGAGATCTTCAAGACTTCTTATGCGTTCTTCATTTCTTTCATCCAGAAAAGATGGTGGTGAGTTTCCTTTATCACTTTGCATTGGTGAGGCAGGTGGTGCTGCGTGCTCTTACTAATGTTCACTTGGTTGCTCCACTAGTGTTTTCTCTGCTTCATCAAACTAAGGAAAGAAGTTGAATTCATCCGTGGAAGAGTTGAA
This sequence comes from Mallotus repandus, assembly GCA_949671775.1. Lineage (NCBI taxonomy): Eukaryota > Viridiplantae > Streptophyta > Magnoliopsida > Malpighiales > Euphorbiaceae > Mallotus > Mallotus repandus. Next base: position 10,113 of record CATIWM010576825.1, read on the forward strand.
GTCCCATTCACCTTCTTTGTCAAACATCACATCTCGGTTGATCACAAACTTCATGCTATTTGGATCGTATAGTTTGTACCCTTTTGAATGAGTAGAATAGCGGATGAAGATGTACCTTTCACTTTTGTCATCAAGCTTGGTTCTTCTTTCATCTGGTACATGAATATGGGCTACACTTCCAAATACTCTGAGATAAGAAATTTTGGGCTTTCTTCCACTCCAGGGTTATTGCAGTGTCTTTCCTCAAACACTTCTTGTTGGAGATCGGTTGGATAGGTAGACTGCGGTAGCTACTGCTTCAGCCCAAAATTCTTTCGGCAAATGTTTGCTTTTGAGCATGCTTCATGCTATATCAAGGATGGTTCTATTTTTTCTTTCTGCAACACCATTTTGTTGTGGAGATCTTGGAACAGTGAGAAAATGTCAAATTCCACTTATTGTACAGAACTCTTAGAATTCTGTTGAAGTGATTTCTCCTCCTCGATCTGATCTCAATGCTTTAATCTTCTGGCCACTCTCATTCTCGACATCAGCTTAAAATGTTGAATGCTTCAAAGACTTCTGATTTCTGCTTCAAGAAATATACCCAAGTTTTTCTTGAAAAGTCATCAATAAAAAGAAGGAAATAGTTATTTTTACCGAGAGAGCTTAGACTAATTGGCCCACACACATCAGTATGAATGAGCTCTAATGGATTATTGGCCCTTGAGTATGATTCCTTGGGAAAGCTATTTTTGAACTTCTTTCCAAGTAAACACCCTTCACAAAACTGATATGGATGGTTGATGCAAGGTAGTCCTCTCACCATTCTCTTCTTCGATAATAGTTCCAAGCTTCCAAAGTTGAGGTGCCCAAATTGAAGATGCCATAACCATGATGCATCTTTGTAACAAGCTTTCAAACACTTTGCAACATCATTTTGAATATTCAAAGGAAATAGTCTATTCTTTGACATTTTTGCTTTGGCTATTAAGTCTCCTTTTCCATCTATTATAAAAAGACTATAATCTTTTGTGTAAAAATTGTAGCCTTTTTCTAAAAGCTGACCCATACTAAAAATGTTGCATGTCATATCAGGCACATGATAGACATCAGAAATTAACTGATGACTATAATCTTTAGCACGAATAAGGATGTTACCTCTTCCTTTTATTGACACTTCTGAATCATCACCAAATGAAACATTGCCAACCACTGATTCGTTGAGTTCCACGAACATACTTCTTTTTCCACACATATGGTTGCTTGCACCAGTATCAAGATACCAAGTAATTCCTTGATCTTTAACATTGGTTCTGCAAGATAGAAGCACTGTCTTCTCCTTGAGCTTTGCTTCTACATAATTGGTCTTTTCTTCAACCTTACTGTTGGGAGCTCTACATTCTGATGTATAATGCCCATAATTCTGACAATTATAACATTGAACTTGGGATTTATTGTACCTTGATTTTGGATTGCCTCCCCCACAACTTCTTGTAGAACTTTTACCTTTCTCATAGTTGTTGAAGTTGCTATTGTAAGAACTCCAACCTCGTCCACGACCACGGCTTCCACCTAGTCCGCGACTTCTACATCTGCCTCAGCCACATTGATTTCTTTCATTGCTTTGGCTTTGATGCATATCTTTGAGTTGTAGTTTAAGGAGTTACTCAGTGAGTCCTTGCTGCTTCTTGTGCTTCTCTTCATAGGCTTGTAATGAGCCTAGAAGCTGCTAAATCTTCATTTCCTCTAAGTCTTTTGTCTCTTCTATAGTTACAACAATATGCTCAAACTTCGGGTCTAATGAGTATAGTATCTTTTCCGTTATTCTCACATCTTTTAATTTTTCACCGTTTCTTTTTAGTTGATTAGAAACAGCTAAAACTCTAGAAAAGTAATCAGAAATGGTCTCACCTCCTTTCATATGCAGAGATTCAAACTCCTTTCTTAAAGTTTGAAGATGCACCTTCTTCACTTTTTCTTCTCCTTTATATGATGTTTGCAGCTTCTCCCATGCTTGTTTAGCCGAGGTTGTATCTGAAATTTTCTCAAAATTGTCATCATCTAGGGCTTGATAAATCAGAAAGAGAACCTTCTTGTCCTTCTTTCTTAAATCTTTTAAACTATCCTTCTCAGACTAGGATAGTGATGCCTCATTTTATGGTTCACTATACCCTTTTTCCATGATATCCCAAACATCATGTGCAACTAGAACAACCTTCATTTTGATAATCCAACTGTCGTAATTGTTGTTATTAAGTGTTGGAACTTGGAAGGACTCCACACTATTTGTCATATTGTTTAATTTGGAAAGAATTTGCAAAATCTGACTTCACGAATGGATCTGGAATGCCGAAAAACCTAAAGATGGACTCTGGGCAAAAAGTCAACTTTGGTCGACGACTCGGTCAATGTCTTGATGGCTTGGTCAAATGGCGCTGTCAACTGCTAAGCGGCTCGGTCAAACGGCTTGACGGCTTGACAGCTTGACTGGAGTCGGCTCCACTCAGCTTCACGACTTGGCTCGGCTCACCTTCAAACTCAGCTCGACTCAGCTTCAAACTCGGCTTCAACTCAGTGAGTTGACTATGTTTCTGGCAGCAATCTTCTGGCGGCGATTGGCGGCGCGTCCGACCTCTGATTAGGGTGATTCTGGCAGCGTTGGATTCGTCTTTCCAAGAGCTTCGATTTGGTATACTATATGCCAATATTTGACTCTAATACTACTTTGTTAAACACTAAACACTCAAATAATTTTTACTCAAACTCTCTCAAACACACTACAACTCTTATAACTCAAACTTTAATATTTGAATTAATTGCTTGATGATTATAATGCATGGAAGAGGGGGTATTTATACTAACCCCAAGCTAATACAAACCACAAAATATGCTTATAAATAAATTAATACAAAATATTTAAAACCACACACATTAAATATAATACCTAACACCAATTATCATAACTCTTTTAATTTTAACCACAACTTTTTTTTTAATTAAAACCACATATATAAAACAAGTTTAATTATTAAACAAAGTCAACCAAAGACTAGACTCTCACGAACCCATAGAAATGAAAACTATACATCACGCGTAAAATTGGAAATTCGCAAAGAGATCCGCGTTTTCATGGAATTAAACATTAGAAAATTTAAAGAAACTTTTATTTTTATCTAAATTATAATATTTAATACTAATAATTGATAAAATCAACTGCTAAAGATTATTTTTATTTAGAAAAAAATTTATATTTGAGTCATGATATATATAACTATATTAAATTAATTGTTGGATGATTTTTATTATCCTTATAATTCTCTTTGGATCACATCAAATTAATTAAAGCTCAGTGATCTCTAAATATCGGTAATATAAACTTATATTATATTTAAGAGTGCGTTTGAATCGGAATTAAAGAATGTTATTGTTACTTTTGTAATGCATTAAACTCTATTGTCTTTGTTTGATAACGTTAAAATATGCATCATTAATTGGTAACCCTCAATAGTTAACCTCTTTTTAATGCATTTCTGTTAACTTAGATAGTGATAAATTAAGCGTATGTAAAATAAAAAAATAAAAAAAATTTCATTTTTTATATTATTTCATTGTATATCTTGAAAAGTATCTATCTTTTTATTTTTCTATATTAATAAGTTACAAATCAAATTTATAAAATATATATAAATCAATTTATGATTTTTACGATAGTTTCATTATTTCTATACAAAATATATCAATAATCAATATATAAAAATCATATCAACAATCAGAATATACAATTTTAATTTTTAATTTTATTTTCTGTTAATTATATTTTATAAAATTTATATCAATATTTTTTATGTGTATGAATGTATAGATATGCATTATAAATTTTTCTAATAATTTCTTTTCTAGTTTGATGACATTTTTAAAATTAATTTTTATTTATTAAAAAATTTAATAATATATTTATGTATTTTTATTTATTTTAAAATTATATTAACACCTTTTTTCAATGATTTCATATCAATACTTTATTCATTACCTTTGTTTAGCAAACATAATTAACAATTAACAATTACACTTTTAATTATTACTTCCACAATAGTTACACTTACAACTGTTACATCCTATAAATACCTTCAATCCAAACGCACCATAAAGTATTAGAAAAAATTATATGAACAAAGTTCATATGTGAACTAAACATAATATTATGAGTTTTATATATCATGGTACTAGAAATTGAACCTATAATTTAATATTTTGAAGAGAATTTTTATTATTAACTACTCAAACTTTTTGAATATAATTAAACCCATAATCATACATAAGATTATTTTTGGAGTGACCACATGATAAGATTCACTTAAAGAATAGGATACTTTAGCCAACAAAGAAAGCAAGGCATGCTTGTACATTCCTATATATATATGTACAATCCAAATATATATGGACAGTAAAGAAAAAATTATGGTTATGAGAAATTGCATCTAATTTTGAAGCACATAAAGGTAACCATCTCCTTGAAGAAAATTTATGTTGAAAGTCTTTTGAGTCTCCTTGGCTACGACACTGGTGTTTGGCGAGAGTCCAGTTTTTTAATATCAGTTCCAAATAGAAATATTATAATGAGAAATTTTCATATATATATATACACTAGTAAACAACCACGTGCTTCGTGACAATAAATAAATTATTAATTAAATATATATTTTGACAGTATTATTATTACTATTACTACTACTATTATTATTAAATAAAAGTTTTAAAAAAATAAATGTGTTATTTATTTATATGATAATTTGATGTTAACTTAACATAGAAATTCATTGAAATTTTTTATAAATTTTTTATTTAAATAATTATATGATATTTCTTCAATATTTTTTATAATTAATATATTTTTCAACTCTATAACTAATTTATATAAAACATATTATGGTCATAACTAATCATAAGATAATAAAATATTTTTAATTATTTTTTTAATAAAAAATTTAAAAATAATAAAAATTTAAATATTACAACTGCATTAAATTTATAATTTATAAAAATTTTACTAAATTTTTTATTTGAATTTCTTCAATATTTTTAATATTAATACTTTTATTTACTTAAAAAGTAATTGAATTTTTTTTATTTCAGCTAATAAGTAAATGATAAAGATTAATTAATTGAATTTTAACTCTAATTTTATTTATATTAGATATAATATAAGTAGATCTAATTAAAATTGAAAAAATATATAGTATTAATAAAATTACTATTAAAAATTTAATTAATTTAATTTTTTTGAGACAAAATAAAAGTTAACCTAATTAGAACAGGAAACATATTTTCAATTAAATTAAAATTATATTTTAATTAATTTAATTTTTATTAGAAATAAAATAAAAGTTAATCTAATTAGAGTAAGAAATTTACTTTTAATTAAATTAGAATTACATTTCAATTAATTTAATTTAATTTTTATTAGTAAATGACTAAATTATTTAATTTTTATATAATAATAAGTTAATATTTTTTTATAATTTTATCTGCCGTCCCTCCTCTTCGTACATTTATATATATTATAGATTATAGATATATATGTTTTTTTTACTGTATAGCAAAGGCATGCTTCTAATTTCTCAAATCTTTCATTTCTTGTGGAGGCATGATGAGAATAAATTTATTTTGGTATAAATCACGATATTCATGTGTAGATTCAAACTCCTAAGGGTCCGCTTGTTTAGTCAAAAATTAAATTAGAAATTAGAATTGAAATGAATAATTTTGATTTTTAATATTGAGTTGATTAAAATTTAGCATGGAATAAAAATGTGATTTTTTATTTCCCATCAATGAGAATCATTATTTCATTTGTATTCTTAAAAATGAGTTTTGATTAGGGGTGTAATTGAGCCGAACCGAATTTTGGCTAGCTCAGGCTTGACTAATTTATAATTGAGTCGAATTTATTATTCCGCTTATTGTTCACGAGTTGTTCGTGAGCTTAAACCATACTAAAAAAATTTAAAAAAATACAAACTATAAATTAAAATTATATATTAAAAAATTAAAAATAATTTTTTTATTAAATAAATTACAATGTATTTAATAAAGTTTTGATTTTTTCAAATAATATATTTTATAAAATATTATATATATTATATATATATATAATTAAATTACTAAACGTTAAAATTACGAGCTGACTTACAAACTTCTATTTGAATTTGTTCGTGAGCTTTACGAGCCGAGTTTTGTATAGTTTAAACTCGACTCATTTATTAAATAAGTTTTAATATACAAGTTGTTCGATCTTTAATATACAAGCTCGAACGAGCTTTTATCGAGTCGAACATGTACACCCCTAGTTTTGATTTCATTGTGAATCAAGTCAAATCAATTATAAATTAATTAGATATTTAAATATTAGCATATATATTTTTAAAAATTTTAAATAAATAATATTTATAAAAAATAAATAATTTTTATAAATTATAATAATATTTCTATAAATAAATATTTTATAGTAGATAATTATATTAATAATAGTTGTGAGATTACAGTAAATGTTAAGGGTGTTTTTATATATTTTTTCTATTATTTATGTACTGAGTTCAAAATAAAAATTATTTATATATGGATTTTTTTTTTTCACAAGTGACATATGAATGGCTCATACATTGCATTTTGAAACTTATAGATGTCCTGAATCACAATTCGGAAGCCGCCCTGTAAACCCTTTACCTATATTCAATGTATTTATCATTTTTTAAAATTATTATAAAGTATAAAATTTAATTTTTTCATTGAGAATATTCAAATATATTTAAATCATTTAATAGTTTTTAATAATAAAAAAATACCTAACTACTAATCAAGTTAAGTCAACTAGAATGATTGTGTAATAAACAATTATTATTATTACTTTTTATACTCAAATCAAAGAGACAACCTATATTTATTTATATATTAAATGTCGAGTTTCAAAATTATTAGCCTAAATTTTGATACGTACCTTCTTTATAATTTAGTATTCAGTTCTAAACATTTATATGTTAAATTCTAAAATTTATATTTTTTAATTAAAAAATATAAATATTTTATTTTATTTAAAATACTATAATTTTATTCCATCTAAAACATGTTTCTCCTACTCCATCAAAAATTATATTTTCTATTTTACTTAAAATACGTCTCATCTATTCAACTATAAATACATTTTTCTCTTTTATTTATTTAACGTACTCTTATCTATTCAACCATAAATAAATATTTTTCTTCTATTTATTTAACTTTCTCTCATCTATTTAACCATAAATACATCTTTCTCTTTTATTTATTTAACGTAAATTCTACAATTTGACTCAATATCTTTGAATTGAATCTTTTTCTATTTTTCTGTTATTTATATTTAAAAATAAGGTATGTTCTTCTCTACTAAAATAATTTTGTTTACTTTTATTTTATTGTGATTATATATTCTGTTAATTCTAAAATAATTTTATT
>CATIWM010576827.1:0-32885 GCA_949671775.1 Mallotus repandus
TGACTTCTCAGCAATGCCCTTCCACAGATAAGGAGAAAGAAGAGATGGATAGAGTTCCATATGCTTCAGCAATTGGTAGTTTAATGTATGCCATGGTGTGTACACGGCCAGATATTGCACACTCAGTTGGAGTTGTGAGTCAGTTCCTTTCAAATCTTGGAAAGGAACACTGGGCTGCAGTGAAATGAATTTTCAAGTACCTTCGTGGAACATCTTAAATATGCTTATGTTTTGGAGATGCCAAACCTATGCTAGCTGGATACACAGATGCAGACATGGCAGGTGATGTTGACTTGAGAAACTCAACCTCAGGTTACCTAATTACATTTACAGGGAGAGTTGTGTCATGGCAGTCAAAATTACAGAAATGTGTTGCTTTGTCTACCACTGAAGCAGAGTTTATTGCAGCAACTGAAGCTTGTAAAGATTTGCTATAGATGAAGAAGTTCTTAAATGAACTTGTTTTTCAACAGGATAGATACGATCTATTTTGTGATAGTCAGAGTGCTATCCACCTTGGTAAGAATTCCTCCTTTCACTCAAGGTCAAAGCATATTGATGTGAGATATCACTGGATACAGGATGAATTGGAGAAGAAACTGTTGCAGCTTGAGAAGATCCATACAGATGAAAATGGATCAGACATGTTAACAAAGACTCTACCAAGGGAGAAGTTCGAATTCTGTTGATTGGCCGCCAGGATGATGATGACCTCCACATAGTTGGGAGGGGGAGAATTGATGGGTCCCTCCTTGTGGAGTGGAGCCTACAGTTTGAAAATTAAAAAAAAAAAGTCAAAAATGGATGCACCGACCATAAAAGAAAAATTATTGTCAATTTTTTTTGTTTCTTTCTTTCATCAATTGCCTGTATAAAGGCACAGACGGGGCAAGGAAAATATACACAAAAGAAAGGGAAGCAAGAGAGCCACAAGCAAAATAAGAAAAAGGAGAGGAAGCTTGTGAGGAAAAATTAAATGAGTCCAAAGTATTTTTACTTTGATGAGAGTGAGAGAGTTTTAAGGGTTTGGGAATTTTTTCTCAAAGGGTGAGTGACAAAATAGTGAGCAAATTATTTTTGGGGTGTGGCAAACACTTTGAGTGCCACTATTTTGGTGAGATCCCTTTTATTGTATACCTCTAGTGTTAATCTAAAGAAGACTCTCTCTTGTGCCTACTATTTTTATAGTGGAAGAATTTTTCAGAGTTTGTCCCGTGAACGTAGCCCAACACTAAGTGTGCCATGTTAAAATTTTTATGTCATTTATTATTATTTATACGGCAGGTTTTACCGCCTATCTTATTCACCCATTAGCCGGTTTGACTGCCTCCATATATTTATTTGTTTGATTATTTTTGCAGTAAATTTTATTTTTTCTCTGTGAACATTATTCCGCTGCGCCAACACTGTCCAATTTTCCCAACACAGGATGCCAAATATGTAGTCTCTTCAACCATACTACCCTCACATTCCGACGCTGCTACCAACAGAGTAACCCACCCACTCACACCTTTCTATCATCATACCCTCAGGCCAACATGGCTTTTCACAGTCACCTTCCACCACCAAATTGCTCCACAACACCGATGCAACCTTGGATTGTTGACTCCGGTGCTACATCCCACATTACACCAGATTCGGGCGCCCTATGTCTGCCTCAACCATATGTAGGCAATGAACACTTATTTGTTGGTGATGGCAAAGCACTTCCCATAACGCACTCAGGTACTTCTTCTATTCATTCTCCTCCTCATACTTTCTCTTTACACAACACTCTTCATGTACCTCACATCACAAAACCACTTGTCTCTGTTCATTAATTTAGCAAAGATAATAATTGCTATTTTGAATTCTGGCCTTATTTCTTCCTTGTCAAGGACTAGAAAACACGCTAGCAGCTCCTCAAAGGCACACTTGATGCAGGCCTCTACAAATTTCCACCACAAACAGCACTTCTCATCACCAAGGCCCCTCTCTCTCTGGCATGCCCGTTTTGGACACCCATATGACAAAACAACGAGGCAAATTCTCAATAGTCATCATCTTTCTTTTTCCAAGCAATGTTATAAACACCAATGTAGCTCCTGTCTACTTGGGAAATCAAGTCATTTTCATTTACCTCCTGTTGAACATTCTAGTCAAAGACCTTTTGAATTGTTATTTTCGATTTTTGGGGCCCATCCCCCACTTTGTCTAACTTAGGATTTAAATATTTTATTGTGTTTGTGGATGATTTTACCCGCTACTCATGGATTTAGTTTCTCAAGAATCAAAGTGATGTACACAATGTTTTCACAGACTTTGTTCATTATATGGAACGCCAATTTAATGCCAAAATCAAGTCTTTTCAATCTGACTTCAGTGGAGAATATAAAAAACTCACTCCATTCCTTTTACAAAAATTGCATCAAGCACTGAATTGCTTGTCCACATACCCACAAACAGAACGGGGCAGCTGAACGTAAAATTCGGCATGTGGTGGACATAGGACTTACACTCATGGCACATTCCTCCCTTCTATTTCGCTACTGGCCCAATGCATTTGGCACAGCCACAAACCTCACCAATAGCCTTCCTACACCCACACTTCATGGCCAAAACCCAATAATACTCAAATTAACAGGAACCATACCTATAAGTCCCTCAAAGTGTTCAGTTGCGTAGCTTACCCCCTCCTTCACCCCTAAAATCAACATAAATTCTTATACCAATCCAAATGATGTGCCTACCTTGGCCCATCCACAAAACATGCAGGTCACTAATGTCTGGACATCTCCACCGGCCGATTCTACATCACTAGACATGTGCAATTCATTGAATCAGAATTCCCATTCAAAGACAACAACTCCACCTCAACAGTGACCACCTCCACCACAACTATATCACCATGGTTACAAATCCAATCTGAACTACTCTCCAACTCAGGTACGCATCTCTTATCTCACTCCAACTTTATCTCTTCTACACTAACAATCCTATCCCACTCTCAACTAACACCATCCACTCCATATTCTTCACCACCATCTAAACCATCCTCAAACACTACATCCCCATCCACCTCACCTCTAAACACTTCATCCACCTCCTCAACCACCTCATCCACATTATATAACAATGACCTCTAACTTGTCTTCGACATATCTTCTTACAACCTGACCCAACTACCTGTACCTAATCCTACTCCAAATCCAACGCCAACCTCACCACCCCGAACTCATAATATGACCCTATAGCTATCCACCACGTAAAAATGCACCACATTCCTTACCAAACATCTTCGAAAATCACTGAACCATCTACCTTCACCTAAGCTTACAAAAATAACAACTGGAGAACAACAATACAAGAAGAGTTCGATGCACTTATCTTTACCAAAACCTGGACACTTGTTCCCGCCTATCCTCTCATAATGTCATTGGCAACAAATGGTTGTATCGAATTAAATAAAACCCAGACAATACAATATCTCGATTCAAGGCATGCTTTGTTGCCAAGGGCTACCATCAACAAAATGGAATTGATTTCACCAATACCTTTAGCCCAGTAGTAAAAGCAACCACCATCAGACTCATTCTTTCCCTTGCCTCTATGCACAAATGGCCTCTCCACCAGATTTATGTTTCTAATGCCTTCTTACATGGCTATCTCCAAGAACATGTGCACATGGACTAACCTTAGGGATTTATGGATCCTGAGCATCCTGACTATGTCTGTCTCCTATGAAAATTATTATATGGTCTTCGTCAAGCACCTAGAGCATGGTTCCATCGCCTTCAACAATTTCTTTCCACTATCGGCTTTGTGAACTCAAAAGCATATCAGTCCTTCTTCATTCTATGGCATAAATTAGATGTCCTCATGCTCCTAGTGTATGTCGATGACATCATAATCACATGTACGTCCTCCTCTCTTATAATCCAAACACTCTCTTCCCTTGAAAATGAATTCCCCATCAAAGATTTCGGTAACCTTCACCTATTTCTTAGGTATACAAGTTCAACACAATTCTTTGGGCATCACCATCAACCAAACCAAATACATCACCGATCTCCTTTGGCCTTCAAGATGCCAAAGGTTGCCAAACACCAATGGCGACCACTCCTCCCTTAAGCAAAACTGATGGCACACCTTTCCCAAATCCTACCCTATACCGCCAACTCGTAGGAGCCTTACAATATGCGACCTTAACTAGATCTGATGTTGCCTTCTTTGTCAACAAACTTTGCCAATTCCTTCACTCCCCAACTGACATTCATTGGCAAGCATTAAAAAGACTCCTACAGTACCTCAAGCATACAGTCCATTACGCTTTGTTCTTTGATAGTCACTCCCCTTCTAATCTCTAATGTTTTTCTAATAGCGATTGGGGAGAATGCCCAGATGATAGGCATTTAACCACTGGTTTTGCAATTTATCATGGCACCAATCTCATTTCATGGTGTGCCAAGAAACAGCCAACCATTGCAAGATAGTCCACTGAAAGCGAGTACAAGGCATTAGCAAACACCATGACATAGCTAAATTGGATTCAACATTTACTTTTAAAATTTGGTTTCATCTCATCAAGTTGGGCAACAATTTGGTGTGACAACATCAGCGCCATTTACATGTCTTCCAACCCCATCTTCCATGCTCGCACCAAACACATCGAGCTTGACTATCACTTTGTCAGGGAACAAGTAGCCAACGGTCAAATTCAGGTTTAACATATGTCCACAAAAGACCAGGTGGCTGGCATTTTCACCAAACCTCTTGGTAGGGCTATTTACCTTTTTATGGTTAATAATTACAGAAATTCCCAGTTTATGTTACTTTTTAAAAACTTTTCATTTTTATTTAAAGAGGCGAAATTGCATGTGGATAAATTTTAGTTAACTCATTTCGCCAAGTATTACAAGCGAAATGAAAAAAAACATATGCAATTCGCCAATCACACAGACTAAATGATGGTGGGAGAATGATGAAATAAATTAATTTATTCCTAGTGCCATTGAATTTAATGAAAGCTTGGCACAGAAAATAAAAATAATTGGCACCAAGGGGACAAGAGAAGACCAGACAAGTCTCATGCATCAGCCAATGCATTTCGCTTGTTATATAGGCGAAATGAGGCAATGCATTTCGCTTGTATAACAGGTGAAATGGTGGTCTCCGCGTGCTTCCCGCCTTGTCCCATCCTACAGAGATTCTTCAAGGCCATGCAGCAGAGTTTCTGGGGTTGTGACACATACTCACCCCATTTCACCTGTCTTACTGGCGAAATGGGCAATTTATTTTGCAAACAGAAATTCACCCATTTTTCCAGTGAGACAGGCGAAATGGGTGAGAATTTTTTTTGCTTAAATACTCCAAAATCCGGGTAAAGCTCTCTTTCACTCCCAGTCTCACTCACTCACCTATTACTTTCAAAACAAAATCTTCTCTTCTTATTCTTCTTCTTCTTGTTCTTGCAAAATTTTTTGTTAAGTGAAAAACATTAGTTATTTTGTTTAAGATAGAAGGATACACTGAACAAAAAAAAAAAAAACAAAGGTAATGTATTGTTATTAAGGATTTGTAAAATTTTATTTATGATTTAGTTGAATTTTTTTATTTACCTAAAAAAATTATAATTTTTGTTGAAATGTAAAATTTTTTATTTAGTTAGGTATAAAAAATGATTAGATAGTTAGTTAAAAAAATAATGTAATTAGTTAGGGTTTAAAATTTTTATTTATTATTTAACCGAAATTTTTTATTGTTTTATATATTTTTTATTGTCTTATATATTTTTGTTTTTTGTTTTTTTAGGTGATATTGAGGAGGTGAAAATTTAAAGCTAAAAAGGTATTGTTGTGATAAAAAAAAATATTATTTATTTTGTTTATTTGTTGAAAAAATTGCTATATTTGGTTAGATATAATTGTTGTTAAAATAGTTATGGATATTTTGTAATTTATAATTGTTGCTAAAATATTTTTGTTAATTTCTTATCTTTGATTTTATTGTTTAAATCAATTAGTTAGTAAGAATACTTTATATCGTGTGTTATTTATATAAGTGTTGTTATATATTAAATAACCATAATATTTATACTTTTATAGCATGCATCTAAAAAATTTATATTTTTAAATAAATATGTTAGTGAAAATATGGTTAGTGAATATTTTTATATATTTTATTTTGTAGAAGGTGATTTTGAGGAGGTAGTGACTTTTTTAGCTAAAAAGGTAAGTTGTGTAAAATCATTTCTTATAATACGTTGATGATTTAGATTTTGTTATAATTTTGTGATTTTTTCATTTGTTGATTTAGGTTTTGAAAATTTTGTAGTAGTTAGTTAAAAAAATTAGGTAATTAGTTAGGTAAAAAAAATTTTATTTACTAAATTTTGATTTTATTTAATATGTTGATTATTGGTAAGAGTATTTAATATTTTGATTATTGGTAAAAAAAAAATTATATTTTGTTAGATATACTTGTTGGTTGAATATTAAAAAAAATGTAATTTATAATTGTTGTTAAAATATTTTTGATGATTTCTTATTTTTCATTTTATTGTTTAAGTAATTAGTTAGTAAGAATAATTTATATCATGTGTTATTTATATAAGTGTTGTTATATTTTAAATAACCTTAATATTTATACTTTTATAGCATGCATCTAAAAATTTTATATTTTTAAATAAATAATTTAGTGAAAATATGGTTAGTCAATATTTTTATATATTTTATTTTGTAGAAGATGATTTTGAGGAGGTGGTGACTTTGTTAGCTAAAAGGTAAGTTGTGTAAAATCGTTGCTTATAATATGTTGATGATTTAGATTTTGTTATAATTTTTTGATTTTTGATTTAGGTTTCGAAAATTTTGTAGTAGTTAGTAAAAAAAATTAGGTAATTAGTTAGGTAAAAATATTTACTGAATTTTTATTTTATTTAATATGTTGATTATTGGTAAAAGTATTTAATATGTTGATTATTGGTAAAAAATGTTATATTTTGTTATATATACTTGTTGGTTGAAATATTTATGAACATAATTAGTGAACAAACATAGTTAGTAAAAAGAAATTTAGTTATTTAAAAAGATTTTATCATTTATGTAGTTAAAAAAATTATATTTCTTACATCAATTTGATATGTAAGAAAAAAATTAACTTTTATAACAAAAAACATGGCTTGTTTCAGAAATATATATACATATACATATACATATATACATATACATATACATATATATATATATATATATACACTAATTTAATTTTTTTTTTTTTTTTGCTACAACATAACATGGCTTGTTATAGAAAATTTTGTGTGATCAGAACTCCAGCACACCAAGAAAAAGTCGACAAAATGATTGCAAATTCTAAGAAAATAAAAATTGATGTTAATTGTAGTTCTTACAATTATGAAGATTTGATACTTTACAAAATTCAAGTGCATTCAAGAATTCAACAAATCATTTGGAAAGACGGTTTAATACAGGACTATGAAAAATACAAAGCTATGCATTCATTTTTGCTTGAATTTCACCAGAAATGAATTCTCGATTATTTTTAGGAGACGGAACCAGGCATAAAAAAGTACAAATCAGTTATAAAAAAATTTATACTTCAATATTTATACTGTGACTTAGATAATATAAAAGGATACACTAACGATTATAAACTTTGTAGTGGGAGGAGAATTAGATCAAATATAAACCCTACACCAGAACCTACTCCAGTTCCAGAACACTTGATAAATGTTGGGGCTGTTGATTTGGAGACATTGCGGTGTCATCAGCAGCGTGCACTCAGATGAGATACTGCTCCAAGACCCCCTCCTATAGGTGATGCATGTATTTGCGTTCCCCAACCATGCTCTATTCATACTGAGTCCACCTTTGCAGCATCCACCCAAGACGTCAACATATCATCTAAATTGTGTCAGCAGCTACTCCATCAGGCACTTCATCCATTCCTCAGCATCATTATGCCTTCACTTATCCATTTGATCCATTTTTTCATGCTTCATATCCCATTCCTCCTACCCAATTACCTTTTTCCTTTCCATCTCCATCACACTATACTCCTTATCACACCTCTCAATTCTCAGACTTCCATCACACCTCACAATTCTCAGACTTCCATCACACCTCACAATTCTCAGACTTCCATCACACTCAACTTCCATTTACTTCTATGATGGGATTATCACAAATGGCTCCGGATATGCAAACTCCTCAATTTCCATCAATTCCTTCTTCTTCCACCCAAAACTTTCATTCCGCATTTAGCACCCCTCAACCTTATGAAGTGCCTACTCCTTCACATCTCACACCTCCAGCTGATCTAAACATGTACGCATCGCGTGACACTAATGTTGATTATGATAACGACGATGATGACGATGATGATGGTGGTGATTCTCAGAGTGGTAGGTCTCAATTCATGGATATGAGCAGTGGACGGCGTGCACACCATCAGAATTTGAGGTTACGCTCTAGAGTGAGCATGCATAAACCCTATGACACCTGAAAATTTGTAATGCCTCTTTCTACAACTTCATTTCCATAAATATGGCCTGCCTGTTGATATTTGACTTATATATAAGATTTATTACTTTTTTCTAATTATAGATTTGTTCTTGTATTTTTATCAATTTTATTTATAATCTGGATTAATTGGCAAAAACATTCCCGATATGAAATCTATCTTTGTAGATTCCTTAGAAAATTAAAGGTTTTCAAAAAATTCAAATCGTAAAATTATTTCATTACGTATGTAAGTTCAAATTAGAGATGATTAACCAAAATTAAAAAAAAAAACAATTACACAAAATTGAAAGTTATAATTTACGTATTGGACAAGGTAAGGACTACAACAAATTGTTGAAATAATTATAACAACATTCAATTTATTCTAAAAAAATTATTTGAAAAAATTAATATACAAAATAACAGAAAATAAGTAAATAAAAATAATACTTATTATTATTATTATTATTATTATTATTATTATTATTATTATCATCATCATCATCATCAATTATTACATAATTATTAGTGACTAACTACTATTAATAAAACATAATCATAACCAAATAATTATTTACAAATTATAATATTATAAAGTTAACATAATCATTATATCATTATATCATAATCATTAAATCATGTTCAAATGTCAAATCCGAGTGACAAAATAGGTTGATGCATTTTAGCATTTTACCATTCCCACAGGCAAAATGCATCAAATTATTAAAAAAAATTCATTCATTTTGCTAGTAGCACTACCAATATATGTATTTCGCCAGTGCTACTGGCGATTTGCCTGCAAACAAATTCTCTCCCCTCCACCTCAGCCAAAAGTACCATAAATTAGCAAATTTTTTCAAAAAGTACCATAAAAAAGGGAATTTTTTTAAAAAAGTACCATAAATTGGAAATTTGTAAAATTTTTTATCATAAAAGGTAAATAGCCCCCATAAGTCAGAGATATGCAGGTTTTTGAAATTTTTTCAGAATAGATCCGCTTCAAGCCTTCAATCCCTTATGCAAAAAGAGCAAAACAAATATGTCAACATTAATAAATATCATCAATTACAAAGACGTAGGAAAATGCACCACGCATTAGGTCTGCTATAGCTACATTCCTAATCTTACCTCTGGGAGCTAGAAGTTGCTGCATTTGAATTGGAGATCTTAACATCTAAGACCTTATAAATGGCACCATGGTCAAGGACTCTTAAGTATATCCTCCCCTTTATTTATTGTGAGTTCTACCAGGGATACCCTACTAGAACGAGGCTCTTCTCTCATATGGAATCCAAAAAACCATCCCAAACTTTCCACCATTTCACCCATACTTGCCACTCTGAAATTTCGCAACTTACAATTGCATTTCCTAACATGCTCAACCTGTCAATTATAACATTTTTACATATAAGACACCAAGCATATACAAGAACAACATATGGTTGGAAAAAAGCTTAGACTACTAGGATATTACACTATCTATAATCGAACATATATATGAGGCTAGTCTTTTATTAGATCGATTGTTTGACACACATACTCACATAGGTTCTAACATATCTAGATGAACAATCAGCCAACCTGCTTTTGCTACATATGCTTTAGCTAAAGCTAGTCTTTGTTTGAGTGTTTCTTTATCCAATGTTCTAAATCATCACAATACTGACTAATATTAAACAATGGCCTAAATGGTTGTGCTGGTTGTTTTCTCAAAGGCGTAGCATTTAAAAAGCATGGACCTAGAACTAGAGAATGATATCTTGAGCAGGCGAACCAAAGTCGATCAAACTCATGTTCAAGTAAGGTTCTAAAAAATAAAACAAATCACTTATTTATCATCTTAAGCTAAAAGATCAAGAATTTTAGACATAGAATTTTAGACATACTTCTAGCAATATCACTGCCTCTCAAATCATTGCAGAGCTTTACATTCAATTCTTCTAAGAGTGCCATGATATATGGTAAATAAAAAATGCCATTTTTGTTAGGCTGTTGTCATCTTAGCTATGTATCATAGAGGATAGTTAATAGTTATCGCATATCATACATGTATAGTGATTATGCTCTCTTTAATTTCTTGTATTCTATTATTTCTTTTATTACCTAGAACCTGGAATCTTTTGAGTTTGCAATGGATATATGGCAGCTCCTTGCATTGTAATTGGCATGCTGATATAATTCTAAAAGTTTTTGTCCTTTGTCTTCTTTCTCTTTTTTCCTGGTATCATTTGGTATCAGAGCAGTTTCATTGGGGGGCATAAGGGTACCAATTTTTGGCTAACTTCTTTGTTATGCCACTAGGAGGGTGTGACATGGTATTAGGAATATAGTGGTTTATGACATTAGGGGATATGACCTGAAACTTTAAGTTGATGAACATGTCTTTCAAGATTGGAGATGAATCTTTCCAGCTACAGGGAATTCCTACAACTTTAGTGAAATTAATTTCTAAAAGCAATATGTTGCGATTGATTCAGAACGGTTCCACTACTCATATAGCCCAAGTTAAAATGGTGGAGGCATTAGCTGACAGATGGGAGCTTTCAAGCACTGAGGTAAACAATATTGAGTTAAGTAAATTATTAGATGAGTTTCATTTTTTATTTGATAAACCCATTTTATTTCCTCCACAACGTATTCATGATCATAGAATACCATTAATAGAAGGAGCTAAACATGTTAATGTGAGACCTACAAACACTCCCAGCTTTAGAAGGATGTTATTAAGAAGAAGGTACAAGAGTTGCTAAATAATGGTACAATTCAGTATAGTGTCAATCCATATTCTTCACCGGTTGTATTGGTTAAGAAAAAAGATAACAACTGGCGTATGTGTATAGACGACGGAGAATCGAATAGCAAACCGGTGAAGGATAGGTTCCCAGTTCCTATTATAAAAGAACTACTTGATGAACTTTATAGGGCAGCAATTTTTTCAAAAATTAATCTTACTTCAGGGTATTATTAGATCAGAATGTTTCCACCAGGTATGCATAAGACAACTTTTTGGACACATAAGGGCCATTATGAATTTATTATTCTGCCTTTTGGGCTAACAAATGCTCCTTCCACCTTCCAAAGCTTGATGAATGAGGTTTTCAAACCTTACTTGAGAAAATTTGTGCTTGTATTTTTTGATGATATATTGGTAGACAATAGGGATGAGGAATCTCACTTACAGCACTTGAAAGCCCTTTTTATGAAGCTACAAGAGCACCGGTTATTCGTGAAGAAAAGCAAGTGTACATTTGGGAGTTCCACTGTTGAATACTTAGGGCATATCATTGACAACAAGGGTGTTTCTACCAACCCTGAGAAAATTGAAGCGGTCTCAAATTGGCCTATTCCAACAACCCTTAAGTAATTAAAAGGGAAATATGGCTGGTTATTACAGAAGGTTTATTAAGAATTATGGTATCCTAAGTAAGCCACTCACCAATTTACTGAGGAAGGAAGGATTCACATGGACTCCAAAGGCTCAATAAGCTTTTAAGACACTTAAGGGAGCACTTACAACTGCTCCTGTTCTAGCCTTGCCATCACCCAAAAAATAATTTGTTATTAAAACTGATGCTAGTGATATAGTAATTGGAGCAATGCTTATGTAAGATGGCCATCCTATAGTATATAGTATATATTAGCAAGGCCTTGGCTCCAAGACACCAAGCTATGTCTGTGTATGAAAAGGAACTTTTAGCGGTGGTGTACGCAGTTAAGAACTGGGATCACTATGTAACACAGATGAAATTTTTTATTAGAACTGATCATAAAAGCCTTAAATTTCTATTGGAGAAGCATATTACAATGAACCATCAATAAAAATACATGGCAAAGCTGTTTGGTTATGATTTTGAGATCACTTTATAAGAGGGGAAGGAAAACGCTGTAGTAGATGCCCTCTCTAGGCTGCTAGCATCTGAATTTGCTACTCTCACAGTTTTAACACCACTTTGTAGCCTATTACCAAAGATCAAAAAAAGTTGGAGGAATGATGCTCATGTACAGGCTATTATCAAGGCTTTGGAGGAAGGGAAACTAACTTACAGCCCCTATTCTTGGAGTGGTGGATTGTTACGAAGGAAAGGGAGATTGGTAGTAAGGAATGATACTCAGCTCAAAAAGAAGCTTTTACAATTGATGTATGATTCAGTTGTTAGAGGCCATTCAGGTATGTAAGGTACCTTCAAGAGGCTTCAGTTGCTTTCCTACTGGAAATGGATGGAAAGATGTTAGAAATTGTGAACCAGGTCATGGTTCTAAACCATAAAAAATTATTATTAGGAATTAGCCCTAAACGATCCAAGGCACAGTTCCAATCCAGTTCCATTAACCATAATGGAATCTAAACTGGCAGGTTTCGAACCGAAACCATCCAGTTCAGAACTGTGGCCAATCTTATCATATATATCCTTTGTCTCCATCATATTCCTTGTCTTCATCTCGTAGAGAGGCATTAAAATTAAACTTCACTTTACCATATTTAGGAGCAGTCCAACAATGTACAATAAAGTCAAAATAAAATAAAATAGTTGGTATTAACTTACCTTCTTCAATCCATTTGCTGATTCTAATGGAATCAATAGATGCTTTAGTGACAACCCAATCATCAATATCACAATCTTTTTTTACCGGTGTAATCTAAGTAGGACCAAATCAATCCTTAAGACACTTGCTTAATAACTTCACGTTCAAACATATATTCTCATCTTCCTTTTTCTGACTGGCCAAATAATTTACTACCTAATTGCAGCATCTTAGAATCTAAACTAAGTTTGGCTATTTTTCCTACAAAAAAATTCTTACATTATCAAACAACATATGCACATAATTGTTACCTCACATAATTACTTAAAAATTCCTACCTTAGAAAATTGACGTAGAATAAAATTTGAGTCCCCCTCACATATAAACGGGTTGAATCTGTTAGTTATACATATTTTTTTCCTCTTTGAAACTAAGCTTCTCTTCCGTTTAAATCTTTTTTACATTTTACAAAATTTTGGTTTGTGCTACTAAAGGTATTCTTCTGTAATCTCTGCAAATGAATCCTACATTAGCTCTGGCCAAGGGCCGGTTTGGGCTCAGAATCGGCTTGGTTAAAATCGGCCGAGAACTAGTTAAATTTGGAACCAGGCCTAAATCAGCCTGGAACCAGGCTTTCTTGGTTCCGGGTCGTCACGGTTCCGAACTAAAAAAAATTATTACTTTATTTTATAGAAAAATAAATTTGTTTAAAAAAACACAATACTTTTCACATTTTTCATAAATTTAAATAAATTTTCTTAAATAAAATGTATTATTTTATTTTAAAATAATATAAGTATAGAAAAAACCACATCTTTTTGCTTCCCATTTAGAAATGAAATAATTTGCATTGCGATTTTATTTATGAAAGAAAATCTATTTAAATATATAACCACCGTCTTTTTCACTGTTGTTCTATTTTTACCCCTTCTCAATTTCAGTTCAACTTGATTAAATTTTTTCACACCCAATTAGACTATGGGCAACCTATGTCATAAAATAAAATAGTTACAAATGAAAACAACATTTATAAAAATCAATATTCTAATTAAAATTTTATTTATTTAATAAATAAATATTATCATAAAATTTATCAAAATTTATGAAAAATGTAAAAAATTTTCTTTATTTTTTATGAAATAATATTATTTTTCATATATATAAGATCTAATATTTTATTTGTTATAACTTGATATATATTTTTTTTCTTACAACTAGGAGGTCAATGGGGGAGTAGAGGATCGAACATATGACCTCACCTTATAATGTTCATCACTTGAGCCCCTAGGCTATAAAGGAAGGACGATGATAGCTTATTCCTTAGTGCTAAAAGGAAAAAAGCTAATTATGAAAGAACACTAGGTAGGTTGTCAACTTTGCAAAATATTGCACCTCATATAGTTCAAATGACTTGGAAAGGGATCAAATAAAAGTTAATTTGTTGCTCAATGTAACCAGCATTGATATTAAGAGCACAAATATAATCTTTGACCTAGAAGAAGAAATGTGAAATATATACTTTCTTTTATTAAATATTAGGTTTGGAAATGTATCATAGATTGGCAACAAAAATATGCTAAATAAGGCAGATAAGGAGTTATTAACTAAGATAGTGATGCAAGCGATTTTGAATTATGCTATAACCATTTCCCTACTTCCATTGTCCATTCTTATATTAATTATATGATGAAAAATTGTTTGCCTAAGGCCACAAATAACCTTGGGTCGGCCCTGGTCAAAATTAGTGTGAGTGAGTACTATCAGGAAAGTACAAAGTGACGAGTGTTACAAGTGAGAGTGTTTCGCGTGTGGAGCATAATAAATAATTAGTGTGTGACTGACTGTGGAGCACTACTGTGTGAAGTGTATGCAAAATTCCAATTAGTAAAAGTACTTTATTTTCATTCTAGTCTTATAATCATATAATATTTCAAAATAAAAATAAATTAAAATAGTTGGTATTAACTAACCTTCTTCAGTCCATTTGCTAATTCTAATGAAGTCGGTAGATGATTTAGTGACAACCCAATCATCAATATCATAATCTTTTTTGACAGGTGTAACTTGAGTAGGACCAAATCGATCTTGATGACACTTCGTTAATAACTTTGCATTCAAACACATATTCTCATCTTCCTTTTTCTAACTGGCCAAATAATTTGCTACCTCATTGCAACATCTTGGAATCCAAACAAAATTTGGTCATTTTTCTTGCAAAAAAATCTTACATTATCAAACAACATCTGCATATAATTCTTACCTCATATAATTACTTAAAAATTCTGTAACATCCCTATTTTCATCTATAATTAATATTATATGAACATATGCATCTTAGACTATTCCATTTGACTATGTGTATTTTTCATGAATTGAATCTAGTTAACTTCTTTACATGAGTAACCTTAGGGACTAAATTGAGCTTTAGCATAGAAGGAGAATTAATTTGAACTTTTCCTTGATATTTGATTAAAAATATTATAATAATAATAATATTATTATTATTATTATTATTATTATTATTATTGATAGTAGATATTTTGGGAGGTAGGAAGAAAAAACAAAACACTTACCTTCTTCTCCCGTGTAAGTCCATTTGCTATCTAAATCTTATTTCCTTCTTTTTCTCTCAAATTTCTAAACTTGAATTGGATGATTTTAGCTCCAAATTTGGGTGAGTTGATTATTTTTTTCCTAAAATTATATTTGAAATTATATGGTGAGGTGTGAAAGTGATTTTGTAGTTTTTGAATTCTGTTTTAGAGTAGGTTTTGTACTCTGATTTTTATGGTCATAAAGGCAAAATTAAGAGAAATAAAAAACATAAAACTTGTAGATTTATGTCTGAAATTCACATCTGTAAAAGGGTTTTATGAAATAATAAGTATGTGAAATTCTATGAAAGTTTATTTGGGACTGGTTTGGGTAGCAGTCCAGTAGACTACCTGATGTTGATTAATTATTTTGAGGATGCTAGAGACTGAATTATACAAAGTAATAAACATGAGTTTTTATTCCTTTATATGTTATCTAAAACCATGTGATACAGTTTTGTGAAATAATATATGTGTAATGAGAAATCGTCCATGGAGTGGGACTAGTTATGCTTGCTATATCTGCAGGCAGTCCAGTTTTCCCCAATTTATATAAGGACCTTAAAGGCTGAAATAGATGAAGTATAAAACATGAAAGTTGTTCCTTTATGTGTTAACAAAGTTTTTGAAAGTTTGTTTTTCAATTAAACTTGTATAACTTGAGAAATTCTAAATTGAGTTAGACCTGCTCAAACTGTTCCTGTGTAGTACACATATATGAATTTAAAAATTCACCATTTATTGTACAGAACATATATTGAGCTAATTTTTGGATATGTTATAGCCCTATATGTCTAGTTTTGTATAAAAATTGAATTAGGTAATTTTTAGTTGTGTGGTGAGAGTTATTCACCCTCAGATCTAGTAAGGTCAAGCTACCTATCAAGAAATAAATATGCATAAATGTTAGGCTTACACATATAAAGAACATATCTGAATTATGTACAGAACATATCCTAATTGTATACTAAATATAAACAGTCATTGTAGATATATTTTTAATTAAGTATGTGTCATATTTTAGGATTTCAAAATATTGCTGAAGCTCGAGAGGGTGACACAAATTGTCCATAAAGTGTTTGTTATCTAAGGAGGTGAGTATATACATCAATTGGATTCTAATGTGCAATTGTGTGATTATAAATGTGAAATTTGTGCTATGTGGATAGATGACAATTGATAAAATTATGATTGTGGTAATTACTTGCTATACAATTGCACTTGATCATTTGTATATGGACATAAGAGGATGTTGTGACCAGCTTGACTAATACTTGCAAATCACTTGGAAAATATTAATGATCAAAGGATACCACTTGATTCACTTATTATATGATGGCCAGCAAAATCAATTGTCACTTGTCATTTGTTTCACTTGAACCCGGGTGCAGTATTGTCTTGAAAGGTCACAGCAAATAAAAGGAACAAAAGCATATGCATATGTAATATTTGAATTTTGTATTTATTTTATAAGATGTTTGAAATGTTTGTTTTAGCCTTTAGAATTTAATTGATGTTTATATTCATTGAGTCGCGACTCACCAAATCGCAATTATTTTTCTAGATAGAGAAACTTGAAGCGTGACTATTTTGAAGTATATAGCATGGTAGTTAAAGCATGGAGCATAGGTTGTTGGCCGAATCCAGAATTTCTCTCTCCTTGTAGCATACATATGCCCATTAGTTAATGTAAATGTTTGTATGCGTGTACGGATAAGTATAATTATGTGTATAATAATTACATGTGACTAAAGGATGCTTAATAATAATATGAGATATCACGATGTGTATTAATACTAAGGGTGTAGGGTGTTACAAGTTGATTAAGATGTATATCAGTTCGGTTAGTTACCAGGTTGTGAATGGTGAGCACTCAGTTGGCCCTATTAATCCAAGCAGGGGATTAAGGCAAGGTGACCTATTGTCACCTTACCTGCTCATCATATGTGTAGAGGGGTTGTCTTCAATGCTTTGGGATTTTAAGCAAAGAGGACTTATCCATAGGTGTAGAGTAGCAAAAGGTGCCCCTTCTGTGTCATATCTCTTTTTTACCGACGACAGTTTCTTTTTTTTCAAAGCTATTGTAAAAAAGTGTGATAGAATAAAAGAATATTTGCAATTGTATGGTCAAGCGTCAAGGCAGGTTATAAACTTTTAAAAATTATCTATTTCATTTAGTGCAAACACAAATGACTCAGTTAGAATGGATATTTGTATTTAGTTGTCTGTTTCGGAGACTTCAAATCACGGGAAGTATTTAAGGTTGCCTTTGCTAATTAGGAGGAATAAAATGGAGATTTTTGGCTTCATTAAGGACAGATTTTGGAATCGAGTTCATAGTTGGAAGAATAAGCTTCTATCAACGGCGGGCAAAGAGATTTTAATTAAAAATATTGCTTTGCCCAAACCAACTTACACTATGAGTGTGTTCCTTCTTCCTCTCTCTTTCTATGATGATATAAAGAAAATTCTCAACTCTTTTTGGTGGGAGAAGAAAAAGAGTTATGCGAGAGGTATCAATTGGAAGAAGTGGTGGAGTTTATGTCTTAGGAAGGAAGAGGGTGGTCTTGGGTTTAGAAGAATACATGAATTCAATATTGCTTTGCTATGTAAGCAATGTTGGCAAATTATTATATGCCCAGATTCTTTGGTAGCTCAAATTTTCAAGTAGAGATATTTTCCTAATAGAGAATTTCTTCAAGCTTCTTTGGGGTCCAACCTTAGCTTTGTATGAAGGAGTGTGTTTGTAGGTTTGGATTTGTTAAGGGTGGGTTTACGTAAAAGAATTGGGGATGGGTTGAGCTCTTATGTTAGGAAAGATCCATAGATTCCTCTAGATTTTGACCCCTATGTAAAATCGACTCTGAATGATGATGTAAATCTCAACTTAGTTAATTCTCCGATGGTTCCTAATTCGGGTAAATGGGATGTTGATGTTGTAAAGGATCTGTTTGATGGTGATGAGGTAGAGACCATTCTCAGTATTTTGCTTAATTCAAGGGGTATGAAAGATTCGTGGTTCTGGTGGTGGGATAAAAAAGGGTCATATACGGTTAAAAGCGAGTATCGTTGTCTTACTGGGAATGATAATGTAGGATTTTCATACCAGTAGCATGGATTATGGAAAAACCTTTGGGCTCTTAATGTTCCACCAAAAATGAAATCTATGGTGTGGAAAGCTTACTCTAGCTGTTTGCCTTCTGCGGACAATGTTATTCAATGCAAAGTTAATGTTTCAGATGTGTGCATAGTTTGCCAAGGTAATGTCGAGACTGTGTTTCATCTTTTTATGGATTGCTATGTTGCACGTGCTTGTTGGTCTCTCTCTCCTATACGTTATGGCCGAGGTAGCATGAATAATTTCTCTTATTAGTTGTTTAATTTATTAAGTCTTTGTAACAGGGAGGATGGGGGTGTAGCTATTGCTACAATTTAGGGTACATGGATGAACACAAATTCAGTTGTTTGGAAAAATCGAAGAAAGCAGCCTAGTTAAATTATAAGGGATGCTTTGAATGTGTTACATCAGTGGTTATCAGTTAGGAGCTCTGTTGTTACAACTGTGAATCAATCCAAAGTCTTTGATGTCCATTGACAAAAGCCTCCATTGGGTTATTTCAAGTGCACAATTTTTTATCAGGTTGGTTTGATGGGTATAGGCTGTGTGCTACGGGATAGTAATGGAAGATTTGTTGACTGTAAATCCCTACCTAGAGCTCACTCTTCAGCCTGTGCTTGATTAGCTGAAGCTATCAGCCTTCTTGAAGCGCTTAGCTAGATCAAGTCAATGAATGTGCAACATGTGATCTTTGAGTTGGACACCCTGTCTATAGTGCAGGCTGTTAATAGCAAAAAGATGGATTCTTCTATTTTTGAGTTAGTTATTGATGATTGTAAGAGCATTATTAAAGAGATTAGTTGTGTGTCTATCTCATATGTTAGGAGATCAGCGAATCAGGTGGCACATATCTTAGCTCGTACTTATGCTTCTATGTCTAATTCTCATGTTTGGATGGATTTCCCTCCAGATCTTATTATTTTTGTTTGTCTTCTAATATTCAATAAAGCTCTATTTTAGACTAAAAAAAGTACAAAATTAAGTTTCTTCAGTGTTTAAGCCCCTCTAATAACGGGACAAAACAAACTTTGAAGAGATTTTGCAACCAAAAAGAAAAACAGTTGGAAATAACTTCTTTTTTGCCATTATTTATTTTATTTTTCTTCCTTTCTCTCCTTCTTCCCCCTTTTCTTATCAACTTTACAAAACTCTTGTTTCCTTTATTATTTGTTATGTTTCTTATTTTTGGGAGCAGAGGAGCTGCTGCTTCTTTCCCTATTTTTCTTTATGTTCACTTCTTTTGATTGATCTCTTTGTTACGTTTATTAAGCTATTATGGTGGTTATGTTCATGGAAATGGTTACTAAAATTCTGTAGAGAAGAGGGAGCACTATTGTAAATCTATTGAATACAAATTTGGCTTTTTTGTATTCACCAGGAGGCATGTCCAAGGCTAATAATAAACCTAAAAGACACTATCAAGTCTGGAAAGGAAGCAATATTAGTCTCTTTTTCTCTCCTTTTTTGGTTTGTTTAACAAGGATAATTTGATGGTGGATTGAATTGGATACCATTTTTTGTGATGGAAATCTTTGTTTCATCATTTATTGATTGGATTGTTGTTGTGGTTAATTATGTGTCTACTTTATCAGATATTGATTGTTTTTACTGTTTTGATAATGGACAGCTAAATTAGTTTTGATCAATCTTTCACTGTAGAAAATAAATGTGTTGGTCCTTTTTAATCCACTCCGCAACTATATTTTGCTTTCTAGCTTAGTATACTTGTTTTGTCTTTGAAGCCATACATATACTTTTTGGTTGCCTACATTTGACATTTTAATGCTAGTCATATGAAATATTGATGTAAACAAAAATTTCAGGCATCAATCTCACAGTACCTTTAAATTAGTTTTTTTTAAAAGGAAAGTTTTACATTTTTAAGATCACAACTAAGAGAATTAACAAGAAAGTTGGGTGGACTCTCCCACCACCTATGTTGCACAAAAAAAAAAAAAGAGAAAACGTGAAAACAGGTATGGCAAAATGACATTTCTTAAAAATATAAGAAATGGAAACGTGTAAATATTAAAAGTATAGAGGTATATAAATAAATATTATAAAATATGAATATATATAGATATAAGTTTTATATGTAAATATTGAAAAATTTTATTTATTCTATCAATTTAATAGTATAATTATAGAAATTATTTTGTTTAGTTAAAAAAATATAAATTAATTTTCTCCTTTCTTATTTAGAAAAAATACTAAATAAATATATTTTCTAAGTTGAAAATGCGTTTTCAAGTAGAAAACATGTTTTCTAATTTTTTAAATTTGTAGAAACAGCCCCGAAAACTTCTAGTTAAGTTTTCTAAATTTTTTTGATACGGAAATATTTTGAAAATGTGGAAACATCTACTGGGAGGAGTTTCCATACATCAGAGCCCACCACTCAATGGGATTTAACGACGAGCCACATTTTCGATCTAACACATGCATTGAATGGTTAACAGATAGCCTTATAAAGTTAAATCTAACATAATGCATCCCATTTGCTAGTTGATGAGTCCTCAATGACCAAGCTAACAAGAGATCTATAATTTTCTGCTGCTAATAAATTGTTGTCTACTTCGAAGACATCCATTTCCACCATAATAAATTGATATTACCTGCCTTTTATGTAGCTTAGAGCCTGGCAGACACCCAAAGCTTCTACTAGCTTCGAAGAATATAGCCCCTCCAAAGCCTGAGCTTTTGCTCCCACAAAACTGTCATTGGAATCACGAATAATGCAAGCGACTTCCGCCCTACATGAGTCTTTGAAGATTGCAGGGTCGACATTGATTTTTAATCACCCAGGAATTTGCTTCTTCTAACATAACGACCTTGATCATTGTTAAAAACTTCTGCCTTGAGGCTTAAATGAGGCTTTGATAGACGCCACTGAGGGAGAATTACCTGCTATATTTAGGATTCGCTTAGCCCCATGTACCTTTTATGTCGCACTGTTATTTCATATTTGCCAACAAACCATGACCACCAAGCAACGCTCTTCTAAGAAATGATGACTAAAAATCTTGCGAAGCCATTGAAAGAAAACATAAGGATAAAAATCTGACATACCTAAAGCAGCCAACTGCCAGTAGGTACGAGCAAGAAACTAATGCATGACTAGGAGACTCCTCTTTTGAAGCACATAGAGGACATAAGGATTAATTTTCACCCGTCTTGCACATATCACAAATCAAAGATAATTTTAATATTGGCCCAATGCTCCTTTTCACCCCTAAACTTCATCCTTTTGGTCTATTTCACCCCTCAACTTTCAAATTTACCTATTACACATCTCAACTTTTATTTTGTGCCTATATCACCTATGATTTAACATTTTAATTTTCCATTAAATACTTACATTGTCAACGTGGATAAGCGATTGAAATTAAATAAATTCAAGTGCGTTAGTGGCATTTTATCTCTGATTTGGACAAGATTCCGAATGCTCCTTTTTACCCCTGAACTTTAACTTTTTGGTCTATTACACCCCTCAACTTTTAAATTTACCTATTGCGCATTTCAACTTCTATTTTGTGTCTATATCACCCATGATTCAGAGCATTAGAGCGTATGTACCAAACATGTACTGATGTGTCAAATATCATGCCAACATGAACATATTTCAGTATATATGTTGACCTTTATTTACCATGGTAAAAAAATAAAATGGTGTATTTGAATGAACTTTAGTAAAATCCTTCATTACAAAATTCCTAACTCTAAAATTACAAAATTCCTAAAGCTAAAATCCCTAATTCATAAAATCTTCTCATTCACAAACTTAAACTCAAAAGCACTTACATCAAACCTCCTCAACAAGTCTTTCTTTTTTTTCGAAACCCTATTCTTCTTCAACACCCACTTCGCTTTCCCTTCTGTTCAAGTCCCGTTCTTTGGTCGCTCGCAACTCTGTTGATGTAGCACCATAGGTGATATAGGCACAAAATAGAAGTTGAGATTTGCAATAGGTAAATTTGAAAGTTTAGGGGTGAAAAGGAGCACTCGACTTACTGAAATATATCCATGTTGGCATGATATTTGACATGTCAGCGCATGTTCTGTACACGCGCTCTAATGTTCTGAATCATGGGTAATATAGACACAAAATAGAAGTTGAAATTTGCAATAGGTAAATTTGAAAATTGAGGGATGTAATAGACCAAAAAGATAAAGTTGAGGGGTGAAAAGGAGTATTCCGCCTTTTAATATTCCACGCAAGATACATGACGTACCAACACAACGTCAACTGAAATTTGACCGACGACATGTCGTAGTGCAGCTCACAGTTCCACTTGTCCTCGCTCCCTCCAATTTTGGATATGGTTACTGCGAACCTTCTTCACTCACAAAAAATGCATGCAACTCCATTGCCAATTCAATTCTCACCTCCAAGTCTCCTCCCTCATCGGATGCTCCCCACCAGAACTCTGAATTCCACGCCGGCAGCAACCATAGACACCGGCCTCCTCTTCCACAACAAACTCCACTATCTGAAATCCCTCAAAATCAATACCCAAAAGGCCCTGACCCAAAACCCAGATCTCCGTTCTACCCCTCTCTCCACTCTCCATTCCGTCGAGCACTCTCTCTCGTCAATGGGTCTCCGCCGGGCCGCAATTGGCCGAATTCTCGACATGCACCCAACACTTCTCACATCAGACCCGCATTTCTCTATCTATCCAATCTTCGATTTCCTTATCAACGAAGTTAAAATCTCATTTCCTGATATTTCTAAATCAATTTCTCGTTGCCCTAGATTGTTAGTTTCTAGTGTAGATGATCAATTAAGACCTGCACTTCGTTTTCTCCGTGATTTGGGGTTTGTGGGACCTTTTGCCATTAATTGTCAAACAACAGTGCTATTAGTGTACAATATTGAGTCCACTTTAATGGGTAAGATTGAGTTTTTGAGGGGTTTAGGGTTTAAGCATTGTGACGTTAAAAATATGGTTGTTAGATCACCTGGGATTTTGACTTTTAGTGTTGAGAACAATTTGGCGCCTAAAGTTGACTACTTTCTAGTGGAAATGAAAGGGAATTTGGAGGAATTGAAGATGTTTCCACAATATTTTTCCTTTAGTTTGGAAAGGAAGATTAAGCCTAGGCATAGAATGTTGGTTCAGTATGGGATTAAGCTTCCTTTGTGGAAAATGTTGAAGGTTAGTGATGGAGAATTCAATGCGAGATTAATCGAGATGTGGCTCAGAATGGCTGGGGAAGAGACTTAGACGGTGGAAAGCAGTAAGTTGCTCAAGTGTTTTTGTTGTTATGTTCTGTAGTGAAAATGTGATTGCTGCAGGAAAATGTTGATGCCTGATACATATGTTCTAACTTCTAATGTGGTTTGACCATGTTATATATATGCAGTTTTGCTTTCACTTGACAAAAGAAATGGATGGTAGATTCTAATTTGTATTCAGAACATGGGTGGGGAGTTGTTTTGTCCATAAAATGTTTATTTGTGATTTGTTGAAAGTTAGGACTTGTGAAACTTTTTTGGTTTGGCATTGTGAAAATTCTCTTGGTAGATTAAGCTTGAACTTTATTCACATATGTAGAAAAGCCAAAGTATGATTTTTTTTTTAATTGTTGTTTAATATTGGGTGGTGAGATAAAAACTTTGTTGAGATTTAGCAGAAACTGTCATGTCTCACCATCTCTGCCCTCTATCTATGTTGTGTTGGTCATATTGTATTTACAAATTTTCAATCTTAGTAGTTTTGTTTAATTTGTGTATTCTTTGGATTTGCAATCTCAGTTAAATGATTTCATCAATTAGCTACTAAAGTTTGAAAGGAAGAACAATTTTCACTTTTTCTGTAAATTAAATTCAAATCTCGTCTTTTTGGAAGGAACTAGAACAATGACCATAAGCTATTCACCAACCCAATTGAAGAGAAGCCAAGAAGCCAATAAGAAGGTCAATATGTTAAAATTGAAATTTATGCATCTTCCTGTCTGTAGTTAAGGACTACATAGTGTAATGAGTCTAGGGTATGCATATAAACTTTTGTTGGCCACTAGGGTTAAGGGAGCTACCAAGACAGACCGAGGTGATTTCATAAGACTGTTGGAGCTTAGCTTGTACATGTATGTATGTATATATATATATATACATATATATATATATATATATACATACATGTACAAGCTAAGCTCATATATATATATTTGCTATGTTTACATTCATGACTATCTGTAAACATGAAATGGGTCTAAGTTTTTTTAACTGTTTATTAAACTGACAAGTAGAGCTTGAAGTGACCTGGCAAACTAATTTAAGACCTCATGGTTGTTAAAGTTTAATACAAATTTAAAGGAAAAATTGCACTACTAGTGTCTGAACTTTTACATTTTTAATATTTCGGTGTTCAAACTATTTTTTTTTTTTAAATTACAAGTTTGAACTTGTATTTTTCTTTCATTTTGGTGTATTCCTTTGGTTGCTCTGATTTTAAAGCTTAAATGGACAATACAAAGTCATTGACTTTGCTGAATTGGAATTTTTTTTTTTTTTTAAGAAAATTAGTTTGCACATGATAAGCATGTTGAATATGAAATGGTACAATAGCCCTTAATGTTTACAGATTCCATTAGTACCTCACATTGTAATCTTATTCAGGCATTATATTGAACAAGTTGGGTGCACATTTATGAACAAAGAAAATATCAATTACATTTCATATTCTTTTTTTTCTCTTTCTATGCCTCAAAATTCTACTTGTTTTGATTTTTTTGACATCTCTATACATAAATGCTTTTTTGGGGTTTCGTTACTGCCAATGATGCACCTTATAAATAGAGGCTTAGGAGCTCAAAAATAAAATAAAAGTACACTTATTCATCATCTTTTCACACATGTGATTTAGTATATATTGGTAGCCAATTTCATTATCATCTTTTTCTGTTCCATTTTCATTTTAACCCAATGGAGTATGAGTAAATTTTGTTTCCCTCTAATGACATTGGCGTTATATTTTCTTTGCTTCTGGCCTAAATACATGAAAATCAATAATAGGTCAGCTTTCACATCATTGTGAATCATTGTTGTTTAGATGATTATTAGAAAGGAAGAGATTGAAAATGAGAAATTAAGAATCATTATAGACTGATTGATAAGTGGGTTTGTAACAGTTACAAACATAGAGCTTAAATTGATAAAAGAAGAATTAGTGGTAGATTTGTGTTTTGGTCTTACAACAAATTAACGAAAGATTTGGTTGAGAAAAACTGGGCTAAGGTTAGAGAGTGAAGAAGAAGAATAAGAAGACTAATGGGTGATATGGAACAGGGTTTTTAGCATTGAACCAGGTATAGAAAGCAAATTATGGAGACAATTTTGTCAGTTCAAAGCTTAGTTGGACTAATTTGTCCACCTAAGTTTTAAAACTGAAGAAACTGGATGGATAGACCAAAGTGAAAGAAAAATACAAATCCTATTTCTTAGTTGCAAAAAAAAAAAAAAAATAGTTTGAACATTATAATATCAAAACTTTTAAAAATTCAGACATCAATGGAGTAACTTTTCTAAATTTAAAAGCATTGGCTTCATCTAGTAGTTGTAGTTTTTTGCAATAAAAGTAAATAGAGGTTAGTAGACTGTTGCTTTGTGCACTCACTTCAGGTTAAAAGTGGGGAAAAAGCTGAACTTTGACTTCTAGATCTGTGAACAGACAACCTGCATTGTTAACCACTTCTAATTTCTCCTAGTTAATACTTTGTTGAGTACGTTTACAGATCTCTTCTATCACTTGCTTCATACATGGAAGTTGTTTTCCCTAGTCCTGCATATTTGCTGCCCGAAACATGAATCATTGCTTTGGAATAAAACCAACTCCATGTTGACTACATAAAGGACATAAATTTTTGAAAGCTTTGTGCTTCTCATTTATGTCCTAAATTTAGCACAGTGAAATGTAATAATCCTTATAGTTTACTCCAGCTAGTTTAGTTGATTTCCATAAACTTTTTCACTTATATTAAAAGCATTATGGCTTGTGTTGTGTGGTTACTATCTTTGATGCGGGTTGGCTTTGCATGTGGCTAAGAGATTTTGAAATTCCCAATAAGTTGTAGTGGTATCTAATTTCTTTGAAACATCAATGTTACATCTCTGATTTTCTTTTTGCAGAATCAATCTATTTCTTGGTGAGGGATTGTAGTTTATGAATTGACATCCTTAATTTCTCTATCCTTTTTCCTCTTCATGTTTCTCTGGGTTGGATAAGAGAGTGGATTTCTTTCATTGTTCCGATTTGTTTTCTTGCAAATCCCATTATATTCATTTTCTAGCGAAATCTTATTGATGGATCCTTTTTCTGTTTGGCTTGTGATTTTTGGACAGTAAATCTTTCTTATAAGATAATGGCTTTTTTTTGGTTGATGATTCTTTTGTAGGGTAAAAATCAACAGTTGTGAATGAGGACTGAGACCAAACAAGAATTTATCTCATGAGGTTTGATGTCTTACAACATTAGTGGCCGTTATACTCATCTGGCATTTCTCAGTTTCTTGCTCCAGCTGGGAATTGAATTTTGAGTTTTCTGGAAGCATTAAGTTTCTTAACAAAAATCAATAAATTTGTTGATTAAAGCAATTTAAGAGATTTGGAGAGGAAAAAGAGGCGCATAGGTTATCTTGCTGAGTTGTATTTGCAGTGGTGTAGGAGTCTTTAACTGCGGAAGGATGCTAAAATATTTGAGGGTTCTGCTTTTGAGATTGGCATCGGGTAAAATGTTTTCATGGCTTCATTACTGCTTTTTGATTTTGTATTTATGAAAGGGGTTATATAATGTAGTAGCTAGCCAGGTTAGAAGAATTTGCACCTAAATATCTGTTCCTTCAGAAGAGGATTCATTGTTATTATTGTTCTTTTCCTTTGTTAGTAAAGTGGTCTTCTTATCTAGAAACTATGTACCAAATTGTTCATGCCCTTTATGGTGATACAATATCAGAAGGTATAATACTGTGAGTCTTGTGGATGGTTGATGAATGATGATGCTGCATCATTGAAGGTCGTATTTATGTTTGTGTCTATTATTTATTAAATTTACTCATTTATGATAAAGATTTTACTACTAACATGCTAACATTCATGATCTTCCAGAATATCCGTTGAGATTGTTGGATGAGACTTGTCTCATTAATTTAAAGTGTCAATACATGCTGGTTGCTTGCTAGTGCACCTACAGCTTTTAGGATCCATTTACATAGAATTGTTTATTTCTGCTTTCTCTAGTTTAAGATTATTTTTTTAGTTTCTAGTTCTCTTTCAGATGCATGCACAAATTCTCCAGATTGTTGACCTTCACCTTTATGAAGTTCTCTTGTAAAGCAAGTTAATTGTTTGCATGGCATACTTGACACTCCTAAGATGTATTTGTATGTTTTGTTTAACATTTTTTTTTTTTGGAACTGCTGTTTCACAGTTGTTCCACTTCATGTATTATCCAGGATAATGAAATTAAGGATGCTGTCATGGTTGAACTGCTTAAGGTTAAATTTTCCACTTTCTTCTTGTCCGTCCGCAATCTGTCATAATATTACACTTTCAGCAAAAATAAGTGTGAAGAAAATTATTGCTGCAATTAGGTATGGTCTTTGCCGCATGAGCTTCCTTTCCATCACTAATGAATGCGAACGTGTGGAAAAGTATGGTTGGTGGTGAATGTTTTTTTTTTTTGGTTAACTCTTAACTTTTTCTTTGATTTGTTGCTTCCCCCTGATAAATTTGCCTTGATAATTGTCTGTCTATAAGTCAGTGTCACCATCGGTTGCTTATCCAAGTGCATGGCTTGGTGACAGTTGCAGGAACGTGCCTTGAGATCAATAGCAGTTATCTTGTTGAATTTTTTTCATTAGTGGGATAGAATATGTAAAAAAAAAATGTTCAGGCTGTTTCACTAGCTTAAGATTTTTAGTATGTTAGATTGGAAAGTCACTGAGAAGTTACGCAGACGTCATTAACATGGTTGCGTCTTAATGCTGATGTGAAGCTGGTTCTTGGCACATGATTTTAAATATGCTTTTTATTATTGACATGCTAGATGTGAAGTAATGCAGCTGCTGCATTATTTAAAACTTTGTTTGCAAAAATTATGTCACGTAAAGAGTTCATCAATTCTGCTTCATTTTTTTTACGACAACATGAGAATAGCATAAATACATTACTTTTAAGCAAAATGATAACAATTGGTTTTCCTGAACAAGCGTGACCTCTCAAGGAACATGAAGTTTCCAGTCTATTGTTTGCACATTTTGTGCTTCAGCTATACTTGGTTTGCACTCATTCCCTACTTGAAAAAACAAAGCTCAAGTAATATTGTAGCAATAGTCAGGTGAAAAGATTGGATGTGGATTATGGTCAATTGGTTAGGGTCATGACTAACGTAACCGCTCTGCTAGCTAAAACCTACTTCCTATGTTTTATATTGTGATTCCTTATGATTCAGTCTCTCGATGCAGTTTGATACCGTTGCATGCATGATGCATCATCAATAGGACATGGAAAACCAAGTCCAATGCTAAATATCGGATTAGATATTTATTATATCACATAAAGTATCATCTGACACTGAATTTCATTGATTGAT
Organism: Mallotus repandus; assembly: GCA_949671775.1. NCBI lineage: Eukaryota > Viridiplantae > Streptophyta > Magnoliopsida > Malpighiales > Euphorbiaceae > Mallotus > Mallotus repandus. The sequence goes on from CATIWM010576827.1 coordinate 29,330, forward strand.
GAAACTTCTTTTAAAACTTCTTGCGTTCTTGCACATATTTTGAAAAGTGAGAAAAAGATTCATGCAAGATTAAGTCATTTATGCGTAAGCATTCATCTGTTATTTTCAAAATGCTTTACAGTCTGTTCAATGAATGCAAGAATGGCCTACCCCGGGCACTGTGCCTTTCGCTGGTGGGACCTCTTTATTGCAGCGGTTTAAAGCCTCTTATTATTTTCTGTCGACATGCAGTCCTTGTTAGTCTCCTATTTTATCTTTTGTGTTGTTGGTTTTATGCTTAACTGAGAATTCACTATGCATTAACTCTTTGTCGAATGTCTTGTTCTGGTATGTAAAATTGACCCACATCTTGGCATCCATGAAACTTTGTTCTCATTTATCTCTTGGTTTCCCTAAAATTTTGTTTTGTTTTATCGCCCCCATTCTTGCAAGAGAATCTTCTGTTGTCAAGTCTTATTTTCAGTAATATTTGGGCAGGGTTTGATGATCAGAGTAAAGCAAATGAGGATCAATTCACCACTTGGTAGGCCTCCCTTTCCCTTCATTTTGTTAAATACTACATGGGGCCGAACTGGCAAATCTGTCTGACTCCACTCGTTAGTTGGAGGTGCAAACTTTGCATTGTTCTCGTTCCTTGGTGATTAGATGGTTTCTGGAATACAGGTCTAATGTCATGGGAAAAATCAATCAAATACAGGTTGCTAATCATCATCCTCTTAGTGATTTGCTATAAAAATTGGTAACTTTTAGGATGATGTTGCTGATGTTGGAGATGCTATTGAAGCTCTTGATATGGGGCTGTGTTTCAATGGGATGTAGGGAATTCCTATGTATTATTTTTATTTTTATTTTTTAAACTTTGATGCATATTTATATTTTGATGTAATATAGGAATTTGACAAGCTGGTCTACAGACTCCACATTTAGCGACCGAGGCCACAACACATGAACATTCATTAGAGAGTGATGGGTGATTTCTTATAGCACTGGTGACTGGGATGGCAGATTAGTATATCACTAATTTCTATCCTTGGAAGGCAGAAATGAAATAAAATGGAGGGATGATATATCTTTGAACTCTTGAATTTGACATATTTTATTAATTTATACTTTCAACTTATAAATTGACATCTCAACTTGATAAAAAATGTTTTGTCAGGATGGACGCTTTCATAGCAGACTCCTCAAATTTATTGTGCATAAAATTTAATTCATCCGACCTTAAAAATTTAGCAAAAGGATAAATTTTTAATAAACTATTGTTCATAAAATTTAATTCATCTGACATGAAAAACTTGCCAAAAGGAGTCTTGTTCATTTTTTATTATAGTCGTTGTTAAAGAGTGTATAAATCTATTTTTACACGTTCTTGAATTTTGAAAGATGGAATCCGTATTAAAGCAGATCCAACCTGCCATGGAAGATGCAGTTGAATGATAGTTACTGCCTGCTAATTTTCTCTTCGGGAATTTCAAAAAGTTGCAGATAGAGGGAGGTGGTGGCATGGAAGAGGGAGGCAGCAACATATCTGGGGCCAAATTGACAAATGAATGGGTACAGGTAGGGTCTGTTTAGCTGAAAATTGCACATTAACTCTGTTTCTTTAGTTGGAGACAATTTTTTTTCTTTTAATCAAATAAGAGAATTCATGCACTACAATAATATCCCTACATATACTCTGCCTATTATTGACATCCACCATCACATCAACCCCTTAATTACTTGGATTCAGATTAAATAAAAAGACCGTTCCTTTTCTTTTTTTTCCTTTTATTTAGGCTGTAGTTACTTCCATCTAAATGTAATTTTTTTTAACCATTATAAATTGGGGTGGAAGAATTGAACCCAGATCTTCAAAATGATACCACAAGAGCTTGCCGACTAGACCGAGTATCATTGACTAATTTTAGTTAGCTACATATAAAATAGCTTTAAACTAACCGATAAGTTTTATTGAGGATTAATGGCACCCCTATCAGAAATTTAGTCAGCTATCAATTTATTTTTATTTTATTTTTATTTTCACAGAAAAATAAGGTTGTAATTTATTTTATCAACAACTTCATACATTAATTTTAAAAGACAGAGATATATTAGAGGATCATTTCTTTGTTTTTTCCCCCCTTTTTTTTCTGCTTGTTTGTATAAATAAATTTTTTTCTTTTGCTTCTTTGTTAGTTATAAGTTATTATCATTTTTATAATCCAAATGTATATTTCTTTTGCTTTATATTAAAAGATTTTGGAGGTAGGAAAAGAAAAATCAATATATCTGGAAAACAAAAATCAAAATATCTAAAAAATTGCTTAACTTTATTTACGCAATGTGAGTGTCGGTGTAATTTAATAATTGAGCAAAATGTCAGTATTGGAGTAGTTACGTGATAATTCATCTCCAATGATATTTTGAGGTGTAAAGTTTGAATCCTATCATCACCAATTTAAAAGGGAAGAATCGTCTTCTGTTGTGTAGTCCATCAATACCTAAATCATATGATCTTTCTATTTACCAAAAAAAAAAATAATTGAGCAAAATATCTTATATCACTTGAGATCTTTATAATTTTCTTATTTATTGTTGTATAAGCCCTATGACATTTTTTTTTTATAATTTTTCTAGTTTAATGCTTTTTTTTTCATCTAAGATATTGCTATTGAAAATCTATTAGCTTTGATTAATCTAATTCGACCGGAAAAAAATTACAAGGACGGTAAAAAATTATAAGAATTATAATTTTTATTTTTACATGTCTCTATAAGTTGATCTAACGGTTATCAGGTAGTTTAAAGCTATTTTATATGTAGCTAACTATATATTTATAGTAGAAGAAACTGAAAAAATCCTATCCACCTCTTTTTTTTTTTTTTTCTTTTCTCTTAATCCTTGGTTTTCATTATAACCTTTTTCTCAGCCATCGCTGATCGATCCCTTCTATTTCTATTTTATTTGCGTATTTTATTTTCTATATTCAATAAATACAGATCTTTGATTTGTTTGTCTGTTGATTGAAATTTTAAATTTTCTTTCATGTAGTTCTTTCCCCTTAGTGAGATTTTTAAGATTTTTCTTTATAAAATTTGAATATTTTGTGAATTTTTAGTTGGTATTTTTGCAATCTAACTTATTTAAATACTAAAGAGTGAATTTACAACTAAATAAAGTCGTTGAATGGAGCATACGAATGGCCAAATTGTAAATTAGAAGAGGTTTGTCAAAGCGATTGAAAAATAATAACTTAAAATTTTATAATTTCAGTGAAATTTTATTTTAATATTTTTTAATTATACTGTTACTTTTTTTTCATCAATATATATTTTTAATTTTTAATGAATAAAAGATTTATTATTTAAAAAAAATTATATATTTATAGTTTGTTGTTAATTATTATATTTTCATAAACGCAATAAAAGTCTCCAAAAAAAATTAAGACCTACAGGAAAGAATCAAATCCCAACAAAGAATCAATGATCAACTTTGTATGTATATAGAAGGAAAAAAATAACAATAACAATAATGCTGCAGGCTTCATGGTACGGAAAGGAAAGGGCCACGAACC
>CATIWM010576896.1:0-23766 GCA_949671775.1 Mallotus repandus
TTTGTTCAAAAATTTTAAAAAATGTTAAGCAATCTTCATTAAATTGTGATAAGAACAACTTAATCCTTTATTTGTTATAATTTTCGTTTCTTTTTTAGAAAATTTTAAATTCTATAAATATATTGGATACCAAAATGCATATATAGGAGAAAAAAATTAATAAAAAAAATACCAAATTGACCCACTTACAATATAAATTTGGAATCTCCATAAGAATGACAAATAAGGTACCAAATTATTTATATATATGAGAAATATAAGAAAGAAAAGAAAAATAGAAAAATTAGCAACAAAAAAAAAATTATACCTTATTGTCGTCTGAATGTGGATGATCATAGAAAAAAATATATGAGAAATATTATAAATAAAGAAAGAAAACATTGTGAAAATTAGAAGAATAGTTATACCTTATTTTGTTTTTCAAAACTGAAATAGTACCTTTTTTTATTAACTGTATGAGAATTTGTAGTGTGTAATTGGGAAAAAACAACTGATTGTGGTTGTTTACTAAATAGGTGTCCATTAATTTTTTAATGGTTGTTTACTGTATAGGTGTCTATTAGTTTTTTTTTTTATTGAATTGTTTTTTTTTAAATTGAAATGGTTCCTTTTTTCTTATTAACTGTATGAGAATTTGTAGTGTTTAATTGGAAAAAAACAACTGTTGTGATAATATGACATATTTTATTACCAAGTATTACAACATAGTGAAATGAGTCATTGTGTTTCTCCTTTTAATATATATATAGATATATAGATTAATATAATTAAGTCAAGCATTCAGCAATTATTATGCCATTAGGTAAATGATGTTGATGCCAAAGTCATTAGTTTATCAAAAACGTAAGTATTTCATTTATGAGAATTGTGAAAGCATCAAGAGTTTGAATATCTTACAGTCATCAGTCATTAATAATCGTAGAAATTGTCAGTGTGTATAGCTCACAGTCTACTAGATCTTAATTGAATAAAATAATCAAATATATATTAAATGAAATATATTAATCTATTAATATCTATTCATACAAATAATGAAAATTTTAAATTTTACTATGTATGTATATAAACAATCGAAATTCATATGATTAGGAGAAATATTATAACTAAGCATATAACTAAAGGAGATTTTTTTTTTAACAATTGGAATGTCAACAATGAGAGGGAAAATTGAACTTATAATCTCATTTTATAATATTTATTACCGAAATCATTAGACTGCTAGGAGAAGATAAAAATGGGATTGCAAAGAGGCACGTAGGAGCCATAAGAATGGAGGCACTTGTTCCAATGTAATTAGAATTTTTGATAGAGATGACAGGCATGGCGTAACAGTATGCTTTTATTTTGTTGAAAAGCCTGAAATGGGTATCAAAATCAAAATGATGATAAATAATGCAGCATGAACAATCCGCCGTATGTTCCAAAAATAGCATCAAACACATCAGCTTTATAGCCTTCTATTCTACCCTCTTCCTTTGTCTGTGCTATTTTTGGTGGATTTGGTCATCATTCTCAGTATCTGAATTTTTTTTTTCCTTTGTTTTTTTCTGTGATCATTCCACCATAGAATTTGATAATGTGTGATTTTGATTCCCACCTGTAACAAAATCATTTTTCTGTTTATATATATATTGAGATTTTTTTAAAAAAATTTACAATTATTATTGTTCAAAAATATCAAAAAATGAATACAAAAAACGAGTCAGTAGAAGACTCAGGACTAAAATGAAGAGCTATTTTAACCTCAGCTCTAATGCCTATGAGATAGTCATAATGGACTATCACTTGTCAATCAACTTAGTGAAACTCATACACAACCTAACTAGCCTAATTTCCCAAGTGACTATGGCAAACATGAAAGAAAACTAAAAGTCTCCTACTACATGGACTAACCAAATCTACAGCTCAGAAGAGCAACTACAAACAATGAAAAAAATAATAATACTAAATTGTAAAAACTAGTTTAGACAGCAACTAGTTTCCACCAAAACTAAGGCAACAGTAAAAACAAAAAAAAAACCCTAAAGATCTACCTAAGTGCAAACAGATAATGTAAGAAAAAGTGAACAAAAAATTAGTTTGCACCAAAATAGAGCTAAAATGTCTCAAAAATCATATTGGGATATTTTTATAAATGAGTTATTGAGATATTTTAATTTTTTGTTACTAAACAAATTAACTAAAATATATAGATTTATTGGTGTAAAAAATTCAACGTTTATAATCTTTTGTGATAAAATTAAATAATAAAATTAGAAAATTTTTATTAAAATTAAAAAGTTGGGATAAATTATAAAAGCTATATATTGCGTTCATGCATATCCATGAATTAGAAAAGGAATAACTTTCAGACATGCGTGACCAATTTGAAATATCTTTTGCAAATCAACTATAAAATTTAGTTAGAATCAATCGGTTGAGAGTCATTTTCGTTTAAATAACGTTTTAAGTTCAAGTCGTCTTATATATAGTCACTTTAAATTAATTATTAAAAAATATTTATCTTTTCTATAATTTTATCCGAATTAAATTATATTAATAAAAATTTAGTAAATTTTGGACATGAATAATTGATTGTGATAAAAAAAAAAAAAGGTTTATTATTATTATTTAATTTTTGGTATCTTTGGGACATAGTGTGCTACCAGCATGGAGCATGTTACAAGTTGTTTTGACGAAAACGTTCAAATCATCAGTTGGCATGAACAAGAACAGAATAAATGCAGTGCACAAGATTTGAGTTCATGTATTTGTATTTGTGGGTGTAATAGCTAGCTAGCTGCTAGGTGTACCATAGATATTGAGGATTCCATTTCAGATCACATGATGAAGCCTTTATTTAGATAGGTTTCGTCTTCTTGTTTCCTACATTTACCACAAAACACGCATGTAAATGGTCCTTGGATCCCACATTATTCGATTATGGAGTGTGTGTCATATAAACATGCACATAAATCTTATTCAGTCAGCAATTATCTGAATAATGGTGCATGAACAGTAAATTTTATCTGTCTAAAAAAATAAAAATTTCAAAGCAATTATAGAGCGATGTGGTAAACTTTGACCCATAAAACTCGAACTTCAAAGTGGGCTCGTGGGCACCGGAGTGGATCCTCTTATTGTTTAAATCTTTGATAAGAAATTTTTTTTGTTTATTCCACTTGTTTATTTATTTTTAATTGAGTGGTCATATGATTTTAATATCAATGGATTACACAATAAGAAACAGTTTTTCTTTTTTAAATTGACAATGATAAAAATCAAACTCTGCACATAAAAATATCTTTTGAGATGAGTTAACATTTTACTACTTCCTTACTGATGTTCATTCCACTCGTTTGTATTGCACTAATAATTAAATTTATAAAATATATAAGTATTATATTTTATTAATCAAATATAAATTATTCAAACTATAAGGTGCAGTACTTTTAGTACAGGTAAAAATCTTTAAATATTCAATATCCTTTTTTAACTTTGTCTATAATTTTTTTATTATTTTTTTAAATTGAAAATTAACTTAGTAAAATGTGCCAAAAGTTAATTTATTATATTAGTTTAACGGTAAAGTTTTTTTAAAAAATTAAATTTATCCGTAACCATTGAACCCGACAGTAAAGAAGTATTTTGTTTAAATGGTATTTTAGATTTAAATTGTAATGTATATAGTCATGTTATCTAAATTTTGAGAAATTTTTATTATTTTTTTGGTTATGCTCAAGTATTATTCACAATCTGATGAACTTCACTGGTAATTCAAATTAAAAAATAAAAAGAAATTGAATTTCTCAACATAATTAATGCATTTTAGAAGGAAGAAAATGGATGATGGATGAGAAAGCTTTTCACACAGATTTGTTCGTAACATCAAATAAATACCCCACTCGTTAGTTGTTCCTGAATAGTTTGCTACTCACAAAGCTTACGGACAGAAGTAACTACTTGATGTTAAGAGATGGGGAAGACGTAAAGATTGTAATAAATGGGACAAAAAAGTAAAACGAATTTATTGATTATGAAATGAACTTGTCATACATAGGAAGAGAAGATACAAATCTTCCAACTTTTTCTATAACCACTGACAAGACACCGTTTGTAATTAGTAGTAAGAGTAAGAGGAAGCAACAAGTAACCTTTTGTGCTTCTTTGAAACATAACACTGCAACCAGCAGAGACGTGAGCCTCACTAACTCTTCTTGAAAAATGATGGTTTGTTGGTGCAATTAAACAATAACAAACCTAAATTTTTTTAAGTGTAGTTTGAGTTCTTTGTATAAAAAAGTAGATACGTAATGGATTCTTACGGTTATCAAATAGTGGATTAGTTGTTAGAGGCTATTTTTATTTAAATGCTTTTTCGAGTTCGAGTTATACAGTCGCATTAAATTAGTTGTTGAAAGACTTATATTATTCTTATGAACCTACTTAAATCAAACTGAATTAGTTAGAATCTAATGAAATATGAATACGGGCTAATTCAAAAAAAACAAACATACCTAATGCAGGTTGTTACACATTCCATTAATATATCAAATATAATTTGATGCTATATATCTTCGTATACTTTCATGTTTTTATACCTAAACAATAAATAAACGATAAAGCATTCACTTATCCATTGATGGAATATAACATTATATGCATCAATAGGGCAACCATACGAAAGAACTTTCTATTCTTATCCTTACGTACGTAATGATCTTCCTCATAAAACATGTTCATGAATTAATGTCATGTTATAATTTTGAGATTCTTTATGGATAACTGTAGCCGAAATATATATAGTAGATAAGGTGAACAAGTTTAGGTTGTGCATTATTTGGAAAAACTATTTGAAGCCTACATGTATAAGTTGCGGCGTGTGGTTGGTAATGGTCCGTTGTGGATGGCAAACTTTTTGCTCATTGGGAATGTTTTTTTTTCTTCAAATTATCACTATTTAAAAATTATTAAATTTTAATTAATTCAGTTTAATTTGAATAGAATTATAAAAATAGTAAAAAATTCTCAATTAATTTAACGTGACTACATACGTTAGAATTTGAATTTAAGACGTAACTAAATCCACTAGTAGATTTATTTTATTAATACAAAAAAGTAAATAATTCTAAAAGGAGAGAGTTATAGTCAAGTGAAAACTCTTTTTTAAAGTCATTTTAAGATGGAGAGTCGGATTTTTAGGAAAGATTGCCCTTTTGCTACAACATTTGAGAGGGGGTAGGGATGGCTCATTACAAATGCCGTACTTCACTGGCTTTTCTTTTGGCAAAATCTCTTTACCAAAATCTAATCTAATGAAAAGATTCAGTCTTTTAACCTATTAACAGGTCACCTACACTACTATGGGCCCCCGCAACTCCAAGAATGCTCTATTTAAACTTTGCCATGAGAGCCAAAAAGAAAGATGTATAGGGAAGAATATATTTTAAGTAGAAAAATGTTTAATGTCGCATATAGCAGTAAATGATCAAAATATTGCCTTTTCAATTTAATTGTCTCTCTATATCATCAAGCAATCGAGTGTAAAACTATAATTAAAAAAAATCTTTATCTGCCCGTAATATTGCTACTGATAAGGTTATATGTATATATATAATTCCATTTAATCCTTTCAGCTCAAGAGATGATAGATTGATTTGATTTAAATCTTGCATTACTTTTTCATACGTAGGCATTACAATGGCATGATCAGATATATACATTATATATATATATATAAAAGATTGCATAACATGGACAATTGAATATGAGAATTCTCTATTAATGGAGAAGGTGAAAAGGGGTGATCTCTAGATGGCAAATTTGGCTTCTTGCTAATGGCAAATTTGGCAACAAAAATGGATGGGAAGTAGAACAATGTCAATGTACCGTAGGGTACCAAAAATAAACTTTAGAATATATTTTCAGGTAAAAAGAAAAAAGTAATCGATGTAAAAGTGAATATTAATATAACAAACTATGAGATTTTTATCCATCCCGAATATTTATATTAACAATTAATTTTACAACACATAAGTATTTATCTCATTTTTATTGGCTAAATATATAATATTTAACTATGTACAATGACTATGATATCCAAAATAAATAAAATTTTCTTTAGCAGTATTTGAAATGATCGAAATAATTGAATATATCTAAAATAAATAACTTTAGTAAAGTAACAATATTTAATTTATAACAGTGACGGATTAGTTAAGTGATCATTTATTTTCAAAAATATCTTAAAGTATAGAATTTAAATCATGTCATCATCGATTTATAAACTTCATTTTCACCTTATTTGAAAGGAGAGAACTATTCGTGTTGTACATATTTAATTTGTTAGACAAATCATTGGGGTTACATCTTCAGGACATGCTGTATTACTTTTCCATTTATGAGTTCCTTTGCTATACATATGAATGCAAGGTACATTAAAGGGTTGCATCAAAAATTAGCATGCACCAAACCTAAAAATTTAATAGGTTTGTAGATACATGTGTGGAAATATATATATATAAATGATTTAGATTCCATGGCTAGCTGCATGGCTATTTTATGTTAAAATACATTACCCTATAAAGAGAGAGCAAAATAAAGAAACTCAGGTGATTGATGTAAACAAAAATGAGATGAAACAAATGGAAGACTGAAAGAATTGATGCAGCTAGCAACCCTTGAGCCCTTTTCTGTTATGTCATTGGTTTGAATGTGTGAAATTCTTCATTTTGGGATGCCAATGATTGATATCATACAAAAGCTATGTTTTTTAATATTTGCATGAGTCTACAATAAAAGACATGGCACATTTCTTGAAACTTATGTTTGTAATAAGAAATGATTTGAGATATTCTTATACATACATTGACTTGGACTATAATTACTTAAATATTTTGATAGATTAATAATGGCATAATACATTTGTGGCTCTCTATATTTGGTGCAATTTGTCAGTTTAAAAACTCAACTTATAGTTTTGTCACTTTAACGCTTAAATTTGTTTAAAATGCGCTAATTTAATAACATAATACATCTACTACCTCTATAGTTATCACTTTTTGTTAGTTTGACACATTTACTTGCAGTTTTTGGTTAGTTAAATCCTTAAAATGTGACATGTGTTAATTCTTTATTTTATGCCACGTATACTGATAGGGGTTTCAAAATTGAATTTTACACAAATTTAGGTGTTAAAATGGTCAAACTATAAGTTGAAGTGTCAAACTGACAAAAAGTAAGATGTATTGTACCATTAATAATTATTTAATGCTTTTTATGAGCTAATTAATTTATATATATATATTTAATTTTGGCATTTAAATTTAATTACCTTACCGGTGAATCGCTTCTCTTCAAATATATTATAAAGTGTAATATTTTAATTTTCCCATTAATTCATAAAATCAGTTTATATAACCTGATTTGAAAAAAAAAAATATTATTTCCAATTGTGCAGTCTATCAATATTTAGATCGTTTGAACTAATTTCTCTTAATTAAAAAGAAACCTTAATAATTAGATTTTTCAATTTTTTTTAATTTATGAATGTGATTTGTATAAGATTATAAAATGTGGTATAAGGTTTTATTTTTTTTTTAAAAATGCTAATATTGTGGGTAGAAAGTTTTAAATTTATGTGATTTATAGTAGAAAGTACAATTAATTATCTAAAGAATAATTGTACTTAGCATTTTCGTTAGTCTATTATAGAGCTCAAGTAAGGAGCACCGTTTTGGCCGGAAACCAAAAGAGAAATTAATCATTGATCATAATTGATCATCTGCCTAACGTTTGGTTTGGCCAGATGTATATATGTACATACTTCTGTTCTGTTGCCTTACTTCTAGGTAAAAATCAAGAGCATATTGGCCTCATTCATGTCCTTTTAAGTGAACCCAATTCACTATGCTTTTGCATTTCAGTAGCAATATATATGCACATGTTTTTTTTATTTAAATTACCGGTATTCAGAATTATTGAATTCTGATAAATACTATGCAATCAGAAGACAACCATAAAAATGACAAAGTTCTCCAACACAAATTCAAGAAATAAAACTTTGTCCATACAAAACTATACCATATTGCTGACATTTAATTTGAAAAAAAATTTAACACTAAGTTGAATTTTATTAATTAAAGTAATTAAATGTTTAAACTACTATCAAATTATGAATAAAATGCTTAGTATAATCTTATATTTAATTTGGAATGACTCAAAATTAATCTTCATTATACAAATGAAACAAATCATACGTTCAGAATTATTTGGCATTTTACATAATGTATGTATATATTGCCCCAAGAACAACATCATTTTCTTCATCCATATCCCTCTAATTCAGTTTGATTTCCTTGGCTTAAGGCAATGTCAAGATATATAATAGTAGACTAACAAGGTAGCCCTGAAAATCAATAATATACATATACAAGGAAATGTATCAGTTTCGAATGAATGGATACTCTGAAAAAGAATTTAAAAAATTAAATTTAATTAATTTTACATATATGAACCGACCAACCGACCGCAGACCAACCACCATGGCCTGTCTCTTGTGGCTGAAGGATACATACAGTGACCATTTCCCTTTTGTGGAATGAAATGTTAGTTGTGGGTTGTAAGGAAAAATCCATTTTCGGGATAGATAGATACGTTTGTAGCATTAATATTCCTTACGCAACATGTAAATTTAAGAATGTGGAATAGAAATTTCCAGATTCATTCGGTTATAGAATTGGATATCTAGTTCAATATACTCACACTTATTATATGCTCAAAATTATTAATTATTGTAATAATAATAACTACTTAGTACAGAAGGAGGTGTCCCTCACAAATAGTTTAAATGTTAAAAAATGTGGATATTTAATTGAGAAGAGTAGGATTCAAAATCCAACCCCTCTCCATCTTATAATTAAAAAAAAAGTTCGCAAAATGAGGTATGGTCATTTAAGAAGAGTTCGAAATGCAAAGAAATTAGCTAATGTTTCAAGGTATAAATCCAATATTTTATAGATACTTGTTTAGATTTGATCTATTATATTATAAGATCTCTATATTTTTTTAATAATTAATTTAAATATTTTTGAAATTATATTCTGTTAAATTATTATATTTTTACTATTTAATTTATCATTAAATAAATTAATTTAAAAAATTGAAAATTTTATTTAATTCCTAAACTTATAATATAATTGTAAATTCATTCAATTTTTTATTAAATTAATATAAACTTTTTAATTTATTATGTTTCTATTGTAATGATAATTATAATATCTAATTTTTTTTATTTTTAACATAAAAATAAATTTGGAATATATTGATTTAGAATTGTTTCTCCGTACTCTACTATGACTATATATATGTAATCAAACATCATATCAATTAGAATTTATCCTATTCACATAAATTCAACTATCAAATCTCATTAAAATTATTTTGTGTATATATATATACACACACATTATTTACAAGTCGTTTGAGAATTATAACTATCAATCTCATTAAAAAATTTATTTCAGCATAGCAAGTCACATTTAGGATGCAAAATGTGAATTATAAAAATTGAGTTCATATTAGTATGGTAAATCCTAATTGACAGACACCGATTATATAAATCACATCAACATAATACCAATTATGAAATTATCTACATGCATGCCAGTATAATAAAATATAATCAGTGCAATACCGATTACATAAGTTGTATTAACATGATAACAATTAGTAAAATTGAGTATAAATCAATATGATAAATCTTCATTAATATAGTATTGGCTGCATATTCTTGTTGAAGTAGTATTAATTTTATAAATCAAAATGTACATTTATTTGATGTTAAATATAAAAATTTATTATTGTAATAAAAACATAGTGAGTTAAAAAAATCTATATTAATTTAATAAAATAGTAAGATAAATTTAAAATTATATTATAATAAGTTTAGGGATCAAATTTAATTTTTTAATTTTTTCAAATTAGTCCATTTAATGGTAAATAATAAAACAATAAAAATGTAATAGTTTAACATAATGGTGTAGTAATTATTGAAATACATGGATTTAATAGTATAATAGATCAAACATGTTATAGTAATTAACCCAAAAATTTTAGAAAATTAGTTGAATTTTTCTTTAAAAGTTTAATTAAAAATCTAGCTATTTCCATCTTTTAACTAAGTTATAGTTAACTCCTTAAATAATGTAATTATACTTTTTATAGCGTTGGCCAATACAAAAGTCATGTCTTGGAATAAATATATTAACTTCCTATAACATGAATTTCAACATTTTTTAAAAAGTATTTAATGGTAATAAAAATGTAAATTTGAAATTCTGATAAATTAAAATAAAAATTTAACTAGTAAATTGATGAATTAATAAAAAAAATTAAATGTTAAAAAATGCATTAAATGTTTTAATATGTGAAATATATATAATGGCATATTATATTATATTATTTTTTTAAACTAGATAAGTATTGTATGAAAATTTTATTTAGTAGTTAGTTATTACTGAGTCTGGATTTCGCAAATTAGTTATTGCTATTGAGTTTTAAATTTATGTTCTTATCTTGAATAAAGCCAAGAAGAAATTTATTTGCTAATTGATTTTATTCTATTTTAGAATTAATTTTTAATTTTATTAGAAAAATGTAATTTTCCCTATCTTTTTTTAATGACTTTGCCTATCATTTCATTTAAGGCATAAAAAAGATACAAATTTCAAATTAAAATATTCTATTTATAAAATATATTATTTTAATAAAAAAATATTTCTCAATCATTTTAATACGTCAATTTTTTTTTTGAATCATTGACAATTCAAAATTCACTCAATTTTAACTAATTAAGTTTGATCCAAATAGAATTACAAAGAAAGTAAAATTCTCATAACAACTAATTTAACGACACTGCATATATTATAATTTAAATTTAAAATATCACTTAAATAAATTTAAAAAAGCCACTAATATATATATATATATATATATTAAATGTTGAACTATAAAGTAATTAAGTCAAAAATTTGACAAGTGTCTATTTTCAAATTTGAGTATTCACTCTAAAATTTAATGGGTTAAACCATTAAAAATCCTAATTTTTATTAAAAATAAAATATTTACCATATATTTATTTAGTATTATTTTTTAACTAAATCACTATTATACATATCTCAATACTACCCAAATTTTAAAAATATTTATATACTACATATTTTTCTACCTTAAATCACTCAAATATTTATTTATTATTATTTTTCTACTAAAACATTACTATATATATTATACTAATCTAATAATTTTAAGAACTAATCTTATTATAACTAAAAATTTATGGTAAATAAAACTAAAGAAAATATAATTAATATGATATATTTTATTTTTAATTTATTAAGCCAAAAATTTGAGAAGTATCTCTTTTATAATTCAACATTAACTCCTAAAATTTTATTTGTTGAATTATTAAAATTCATAAAAAATTTTATAAAAAAAAAATAAATTTATTTTTATTAAAATATACATGTTTTATTTAATATAAAATACTCTAATTTAATTACATTTAAAACATTACTCTTCATTTCCATAAAAAAAATAATATCTTTTATTTTAACTAAAACATTCTATTATATTCAAATAAAAACACTTTTCTTTTTTAACCTAAAAATAAAAAAATAAAAATTTTCACCTATTTTCTATATTTGTTTTATTTTATTTATTCACTAATTATTATTAGTATGCATATTAAAAATAATATGTACTTTTAATAAAAAAATAATAAATTTTAATTTTTATATTTAATTAATTTGTAGTTTTTATTTTATTACAATTATTTAATTTTTATTTTAAAATATATATATTACTTGTAATCCGTGTAAAGCACAAATTCATGACTAGTTGTTAGTAAATATGTGGATTTTTTAACTACGTTGATGTTGTGATCATGAGTTAACCATGCAACTCCTTAACTAAAATTTCTACAAGTAAGTCATGCCATTACCACTTACCATGTCAATTGTGAGGGTCATATTCATAACTTTCTTTCAACTCATTTGATTAAAGTATTTAAACAAATTCTCCATTAATTTTTCATATCAAGAAGGGGAAAAAAAAGCTTAATTTCTCTAATTTTAGCCACTACCTTCATTTTTGCACCCTCCCAAAAATCAAATTGTCACCACCTGTATCTCTTCTTCTATATAAACACCAACCCCTCTTCACTCTCTTCCACTACTGATCATATTACTGAGGAAAAACATAGAGAGCAGAGAAGTGGCAATATATACATTTGCATGGAGGTTGCTTTATGCTTAATATACGCAATAATTAGTCTCTTCCTTGTACTCTCTTACCCCATGATCATCATCATCATCAAGAAGAAGAAGAAAAGGGTATCATCAAAATCAAGAGCTAAGCTTCCTCCTGGTTCACTGGGATGGCCTTATGTTGGTGAAACTCTACAACTCTACTCTCAAGACCCCAATGTCTTCTTTGCTACAAAGCAACTAAGGTTCTTTCGCTTATCTTTTTTAAAATATAATTAATACACTAATTAAACCTTAATTGCCTTTGATTCAGGAATATGCAAAACCTTAATTACCATGTTTCTTGTTTTTTCAGATATGGAGAAATATTCAAAACTCATATACTTGGGTGCCCTTGTGTTATGCTGGCCAGTCCTGAGGCAGCAAGGTTTGTGTTGGTGACTCATGCTCACTTGTTCAAGCCAACATATCCTAAGAGCAAAGAAAAGCTAATTGGACCTTCGGCTCTCTTCTTCCATCAAGGAGCCAACCATACTCGTTTGAGAAAGCTGGTTCTTGGTTGCTTATCACCTGAAAGTATTAGGAAACTCATTCCTGATATAGAATCCATTTCCATTTCTTCCTTGGAATCTTGGACTAGTAATGGCCATATCATCAACACCTTTGATGAGATGAAGAAGGTTTGTCAATCCTTCAACACATCAATATTTTTCCTTTATTGGGCTAATTTGGTTCCGACTATTTCGAACTGGGCTAATATTTGCCTCTTGTATAAATTTATCATCCAACTAGATGCAGATTAGTCGGAGTTCTTGTGGGTCCAGGATAATTAAAGGCAAAATGAAATTCTCTTTTAAATAACTGAGAAACAAATATGAATTCTTGAACTTCTAATTATAAGATGGGATGCAATCTTTTTATTGATCAGAATTAGGATTCTTGAACTTTTTTGGGATTCTTTATTAATTTTGATTCTCTACAGCTTTCTTTCCAAGTAGGAATTCTCTCAATCTTTGGACACTTGGAAAGCAACTACAGAGACAAGCTAAATGAGAATTATCATATAATGGATAAAGGGTATAATTCTTTTCCAACAAATATTCCAGGAACTGCTTATCAGAAAGCTCTTCAGGTAACAACTTAAGTAACAATCTAGCCTTATCAAAGTTTGATAGTTTGGATATTATTATTCCGATGAAATAATCTGATCCTTTTTTTGTATTTTTTATTTCATGAATCAAGGCAAGGAAAAGACTGAATCAAGTACTGAGTGAGATAATCAATGAAAGGAAAGAGAAAAGACTGTTGGAGAATGATCTATTGGGTCTTTTCCTCAACTTTAGAGATGAAAATGGGCAGGTTTTGACTGAAGATCAGATTGCTGATAACATTATAGGAGTACTCTTTGCAGCTCAAGACACTACTGCTAGTGTTCTAACATGGATTCTCAAATTCCTCCACGATGATCACAAACTCCTTGAAGCTGTTAAGGTGCGTATATATATATATATATATATATCACTTAAGAAGTGTCATTAATTCTTCCAACTTAATTCTTGAAATATATGTTGTTGCTCATGGTTGCTGTTATATGTTACAGGCTGAGCAAATGGCAATATATGAAGTGAATAAAGGAGGAAAGAAGTCTCTGACATGGGCACAGACAAGGAATATGCCTCTTACATATAGGGTATGTATCTAAAATTAATTATAATCGTGAGTGAGGAAGTAGTCGTGACTTCTTTTCAAAGATATACTGAGATAACAGTTCGATTCCCACCATTGAAACTGCCTCCTATTAACAAAAAAATTAATTATAATCACAACACCAATTTTCATTTACTGCTATAGAGTAACTGCATATAAATTTGAATTTGCAGGTTGTATTAGAGAGTTTAAGAATGGCAACCGTTATATCTTTCGCCTTCAGGGAAGCAATAATTGATGTTGAATACAAGGGTAAGTAACATACGTATGACATCTAGAAATTTCGGTCTTTATTACTGGTAGCATTCAAGACACAGTGCATGACCATGACATGTCCTTTTTCTTTTTTAATGCAGGTTATTTAATTCCAAAAGGATGGAAAGTGATGCCACTTTTCAGGAACATTCATCACAATCCAGAATTGTTTTCTGATCCTCACATTTTTGACCCATCAAGATTTGAGGTACATATACTTATGTATGAAAGCCAAATATACAGATCAGTTTGAAAAAGCACATGCAGGTTCCTAATTTTGGGTTGTGGTTGGGGCTGGTGGAAATGCAGGTTGCTCCAAAACCTAACACCTTCATTCCATTTGGCAATGGAGTGCATGCTTGTCCAGGCAATGAACTTGCAAAGTTGGAGATGTTCATCTTCATTCATCATCTTGTTACTAAGTTCAGGTATATATACATATGTTTTATATTTTTATTATAAATCTAACAATTTTTTTGACTGAATTATCAGTATTCAAAATTTATTGAATTTTAACAATTTAATTGAACATTCTCAAAGTAAATAAAAATCTAATAATCCTAATGTTTTACATTATATTTTGAAATTCAAGTAAGGTAACTATATATTTTTAACAATCAAATAAGGCAACTAAATTCAATCACTAGTGCAATGGTGTGATTTTTGACAAGGTTCATTTGTGGGCAGGTGGGAAGTTGTAGGATCAGTACATGGGATTCAGTATGGTCCATTTCCAGTGCCCCAAAAGGGACTACCAGCAAGATTTTGGCAAGAATCGAACTAGTCTCAACCAAGATTATTGTATCTGCATTTAGATAATTGCTATATATATATATACTATTAATCTGCCTTCCAATTTCAAACCCCTTTGGTTTTGCTCATGGGGTCCTTATCTCTAATGTGTACCTTATTAATCCATTAATTGATTAGGAGAATGTATTGAGCTCTTTGCTATGGGAATTTTTCTTCCTAATCCCATGTTAACACAATTGATATCTGACCATATTGCAATTTGTTGTTTTTTCCTTTATTAGATAAAAGAATAAAGTTGGGGCAAATTACGGGCTGCGATATATATCATTGTCTTTAAATAAAAGTACCAATTTATTCTTTTACAATTATAAATTTTGAGAGGAGAGACTCGAACTTAAGTCCACAATGCCTGTAAAAAAGCTTTAATTGTTAGATTAAAGCAGCATAGCAAAAATACCCATTCACTTAAATACATGTTAAATCAATATATTATAGTAAATACATTTATCAAGCAAAATAAACACCAAACACTAAACCAAATATTAAATAACTCAAATAATTATGTAAAAAAGTAAAGCTAAGTTATTTTTATTCTAAAATCTCATATTTATTTTTAATTAATCTTTACACTAAAATATTATGAACGGAAAAACTACATTATCAACTTGCAAAAGAACCATGATCATGAGTCGAACACCAATTTTTAATCTAAAATTTTAAGATAATTTTTTCTACATATATATTTCTCAATTCGAGAAAGAAAAATAAGAAAATCTAACAATTTTTTTGACTTTATTTCAAATTTAATAATTGTCAGTTGATAGTGTATTTCATTATAGTTTTATGATTCTAATATTTTTTATTTTTAACATAAAATTAATATTATCCAATATTTTATTTTACAAATTATATTATGATCTAAAAACATAACATAAAAAATTAATATTTGGAATTAAAAATAACCAAAAATAATACTTTTGTCACAAACAAAAATAATATTTCTTTTCATGATTGTTCCTCTTTGCCAAATATAGCAGAATGCTTCTGTGTGTTGCTTATTCCTGAACAGTCTAAATCATGGCCACTAGAGTTTGCCACGTGTAATATGCAGCTAGCTTTTGTCCACGTGATGTTTCTTTTCTGTTTATTGCCGTGTGATCTCGGAAGCTAACTTATGAACGTCAGTTAAGCGTACAATTTGTGGACTACAATGCACCGCCATTTCACTGACTTCTGTGGATCCCCTTTAAATTCTTGCAGCACAGGTAGTGGGTCCCGTTAAATGAAAGGTATAATACAAAAATGCTCCACATATTTTTTTCCCTTCTCTTTTTAATTTCATTACTATTTTCTTTCAAGCTATTGTTACAGTACATGAAATTAAAATCATTAAATTAATTGTTATTTAATTACAATTATTAATTATCTTTATGTATTAATATCTATGATATGCATCAATAACTATGATTAAATAAATATTAATATGATATTTATAATTTCATTTCAATCCTTTATATTTAATTCACTGTTTTGCAGTAAATTGTGACAAAAATAAGTTTTACAGTTAATTTCAATCCTTTATATTTAATTTCACCTCAATTAACACTACCATCACCTCCTTTTATCAACCTCTTGTAGTATTTTTATGATTGTGTTTAATGATTTTAAGTGTAATATGGTGGCGAAAATATTTCTTTTTTCTTTGGTTGGGTAAATGGTGAATACATCTACCATGTAACACATTTATGATAAAAAGAAGGTAGTGACTAGTGAAGAAAATATGGCAAGATAAGTTAATTCCTTACAAGATTTGCATGTTTACTGATAACACTATTAGATAGAATGCTAAATGCAAGCATTGCTGCAATAGACGAAGATGGTAGTATTGAAAAAAAGCAGAATCAAAACATAAGAGGTTAAAATAGATGGTGAAGCACATTCTTGTTGCAATTTGCTACGAACACAACAACTGGTAGGGTTCACATCAGTAGAAATAAACAACTGTTGGAGCTTCTTTAATATCAGAGTCCAATATATTGACCAAAAAAATTGTCTATTTGATTAAAAAAAATTTCTTGGAGTCCAATATTCTGAGGGATCAATTTGGACATTGGGCCAAAAGATGAATGTAAGGTCGGAATGATAGAGGCCGAAAGCTTACTGATAAGAGAAATCAATCTTGGCCTAAAAAGCTTTAAGCCTATATATAAATGTAAGGTCCAAGTAAGAAAATCCAAAGTTAAAGATTCAGTTACGTCCATGCAAAAGGAAAAAACAGTCATTCTCATCCTTCCATTCCTTTTTGCTTTACCACCTTACGCACGCACCTGCACACCACTTTCAAAAGAAACCATACTTTTTCTGTTTCTTGAAAAATTCAAGAAACCCAGAAACTCCCAACTTTTCACAAGATCTCAAATTCGCATTTGCATTTGCTTTTCGCTTCGTTCTGTTTCGTTTCTTGCTGATTTTAGATTAGATTGGGTTTGATAGATAGATCTCTGCAACTTGCTATTTCAGCTTCTGCCTGCTGCTTCTACAGTTCAATTTCGATGGAAATGAGAACCCTACTCGCTCCTCATTTGATCTGTTGATTGCATTCTTTGTTTGTTTCAAGAAACTTTGTTCCTTTTTTTTTTTTGTTCAATAATATGGAATTATCGATCTTGAGTGAAAATGGGTCGCCAAGCCCTTGGCATTTCTTTGTCGCTGTGTACTTCGCTTTTGGTTTCGTCGTTGCTAGATTCTTCTTCGACAAATTCATCTTTCGTGTAAGCCTTTTGCTTCCATTTTCTTTGATTTTGCTTTTGTTTAAAGTTGATTCACAAAGCAGGATTCAATTTTTGTGAAAATGAAGTTGACAGAATCGGTTTCTTTTGTTATTATATTGTTTATAGATTGAGCATTGTTCTTGTTTTTATGCTTGTAATAGGAAATGTAGAATCTTTTTTATTTTGTTTGTGAAGAATTAACGATTTGAGTTCCAAAGATTTCAGTTTTTATGCATGTAATAGCTGAAGTTGCTACATATTTTTGTTGATAAGAATTCTTGATGTTATTGTTTATTTTAGAGGCTGGCAATTTGGTTACTGCACAAGAAAAAAGGACATTTGAAGATTGATGAAGCTACCAAAGGCACAATTGTAAAATGTTCAGAGTCTATGTGGAAGCTAACATACTATGCTACTGTTGAATTCTGTATTCTCAAAATTGCCTACAATGAACCTTGGTTTACTGATACGAAACAATACTTCACTGGCTGGCCAAATCAAGAATTGAAGTGAGTCGTTCTTTTGTTAAATCTTACTTTTCAAAAATTAGATTAAGTACTTGTATGAGTTGTTGGATATCTTTTATGAGTTTTCTGCTGTGTTACTGATCTGGTTTTTTATTTTTCTCATTTCAGGGTTCCCTTGAAGTTTTTCTACATGTGCCAATGTGGGTTCTACATCTACAGTATTGCTGCTCTCCTTACATGGGAAACAAGAAGGAAAGATTTTTCTGTAATGATGTCGCATCATGTAATTACAGTTATACTGATTGGATACTCTTACATTACAAGGTATTTTTCATTGCTAATAATAGCTGCCACCTCGGGTGGTGAGTCAGTGCATCACCGTTGATTCATGTTTGTTTGGTGGCACAAGTCTTAGGAGTAGTTGTTTCATGCATCTTTTTTCCTCACCATCATTGTTAATTATAACACTTACTAAATCAATTGACTTGCATGCATCTTTGGGGTAGACAAGTGTCATTATTTCGGTTTGAAATGGTAAATGTAAATATTCAGAAGACACTAAATGTCTGCTAGGAATCCAACCCGGTGCTAAAAAGAAAGAAATTCATTTCGAATGTTAAACAGAACAAGGTCAGAATGTTAAATCCATTATCTGCTTGAGTATTTTGATTGGTTATTTGTCATATTCCTTGGGTTAGCCGAGTTCTTTGCTGCTTGTCTGGAAGACTTCAGAATTTTTTCCTGGCAAAATGAAAACTAGACCCAGGACATTAAAAATTATCTGTCCAGATGATTAATATTTCATGCTTTCAGGAGTTCCATGCTTATTTTGATTTGCTGTGAATTCAGAATTGTACCAAGTCTTGATAATATCAAATAGAGATTCCTGGGTTATATTTAGGTGTGAGATAAATGGGAATTCTGTTGTCCCTTTATTGATTTTCTGCATAATAGTAGCTTCTAAGAGTAAGCAAAAATTAATTGAATTTGAATTAGATGCACCAGGAGAACTTATTAAAATTTTTCATTTCTAGTTTTTTCCGCATAGGCTCAATTATCCTCGCCCTGCATGATGCAAGTGATGTGTTTCTGGAAGCTGCAAAAGTCTTTAAATATTCTGGGAAGGAACTTGGAGCTAGCATTTTCTTTGGCATGTTTGCTGTCTCGTGGCTAATATTACGACTAATATTCTTTCCCTTTTGGGTAATCAGTGCTTCCAGGTCTGTCCAATTTGTAATTGATTTGGTCTTACAGTCTTGTTACTGTTGGTGACTTATTTTGCTCATGTATTCTACTGGCTTGCTCTTCTCAATCTCAGCAATGATGTTGTGGATCACTTGGATTTATCAAAATCCTACCCCACATCACTGTACTATGTTTTCAATACAATGCTGCTGATGTTACTCGTCTTCCACATTTACTGGTGGGTTCTGATATACTCGATGATAATGAGACAGCTGAGAAATAGAGGGAGAGTGGGGGAAGATATAAGATCTGGTAAGCCTTCCACTGTTTTAGTTATATGTTTACATCATTTAATGATTTTTAGGGGTTCATCATCATTGTCAATTTTCCCTTGGACAGAATGTGTTTACAAATTGACTGCTGAATGATTCTTGATCAAAGTGTTTTTTTATTAGAATTTCCATTGTTTTTAGTATCACAAAAGAAAAGGGTGGTTTAACTAGATTGCCCAAGATCATATATATCTAGCAGATCAGTTGAAACATTAGACTTTTCTCATGTGAGTGAATCACTCACTCCGTGTTACCCCCATGTGCAACAACCTGCTAGAGCACAAAGCTGTTGCTGCGAGTTCAACCATGGTTTGACCAAACCTGGCAAGTTTCCTCTTTGGTTTGAGCCAACATTGCATGCTAGAAATATGCTTCACTTTAGAAAAGGCAGTGACTCACACGGGTAGAATAGTTGCATGCTAAACATCTACTTCTGACCAAAGATGTTTTATATAAGATATTGCAATTACTATGATTATTATTTTACTTGGACATGGTCATTGTTTTTTATTTGAATCTCACTCACAGTAGAAGCACTGGAGATGATATGTATATAATGGTTGCTTTGATTCCAAAGAAGGGATGCTACCCTGTGCCAAAAAATATATAGCTTAATATTTTCAGAAGAATATTAGACAAAAATATTGTTAATATATAATACTAATATGCCCTTAGAAACTTCTACTTATTATATGTGTTCTTATGTGTCAGACCAAAAAAAAAAATATATATATATATATATATGTGTTCTTATGTGGACACGCACATTATGACATGCCGATTTTGCCAGGCTGATGCACTTCTAATACTGAAGGTTTGTCTATATTTTAGCTCAATAGGCTGGTCAATTTTCATAACACTGATCTTTTCCTTGAAGATTTCTTAAATTACTAGAAATTGAAGTTTAATATCTACAAAAATCAACTTAAGCATTTTTAAAATTTTAAAAATATAGCTCCTTCACAAGAAAAGGGCTCAAAAACACTTCTTATGAATTTTCCAAATTATATAATAAATGAGAGAACCTGTAGTCTTTTGAAATTGCTGCTGGAAGCTTTCTTTACATAATATTAAAAAGACACATGTTAGATCTCATTTTGTTGGAATAATGACTATATTGATAAAGATGCTCATAGGCTGCTTTCAGATATGCATCCCCCTTCCAAAATTTGATGAAAAATCTTCTTGTTTTATCTGTCCTACACCCAGACTTATGTCTTGATTCCTTTAGACACAGTTATTCACTCATCTTCATATAAAATGCAGATTCGGAAGATGATGAATAGATGGCGGATTTTGTTCAACTATTTTTTTGGGTCTGCTGATGGCTCTCAGAGGATTAATTCTACATATTTGTTGGTCTTGTGGCTTCATTTGATTGGTTTGGTTACTACCAATCAGGTGAATACTTCATTTGATTTCAACAGTTGATATTTTTTGGGTCATGGTGTAGATGAAAAGGAGGTAGGACTGTCAAGAATCTATTTTTGATATATCTTTCAATGTATAAATAATAGGCAAATCTTGTATAATTGTTCACTCTGATAAACCCTTGTTTTGATAGTAGTTCATATTTTTTTGGGAAAAATGGAAATTTGGAAAAAGGAAAGAAGTTTTTTCTTGCATTTTTGCTCTTCTATTCTAGCTCTCTATATTTCTTTAATTCCCTCAACAGGCCGATGTTACATTGCCTGCATATTTCATATGGTATATATATATATATATGTATAAACTGCAATCGTCACTCAAGATGATAGCAGAGAGAAAGCATGGCATGTCAAAGAATGTTAAAACTTAAAAGAGGGAGAGAAGTTAAGATGAAATTTTACAGATAGAAAAGGAAGAAGCAAATTCTTGTAAACAGGAAGAGCCCAAGTATAGATCATCACACTTTGGATTATTCGATATACTCATTTTCCTTGTATCATGAAATTGTGAAACAGTCCTTCAGAGGCATTTATGATGTGCATGTAGATGGACTACAAGCAGCAGTGGATTTGGGAAAAAACAAGAGGCATCAAAACTGGCAATACTTGATGGTTGATTCCATTTTCCTTCTTGTGACTTTCTTTCAAGTGTTACAGTGTTAGCAGTAAAATTTGTGAACCATACATTAAAAAACCATGGCATCACTTTTAAACAAAAAGAACAAAGTTTGTTAACCATACATTTGAAAACATTGGCTATCACTTTTAAACAAAAAAAGTTCAATTTTGAGATATAAAAATTCTATTCTACACATATAGAATGGAATTGGAATGGAACTCCTGGAGTCATAGAAATTAGGGGTTAGATGCTCCTCTTTTTCATTTGGACAATTGCATGAGATGCTTCCAATAATTACATAAACACATATGTATCTATGCTACTAAGAAAATAAATTATAATATTCTTTCAAAAAAAAATAGCCTCTTATTTTCTTAACAAAATATTCCTAAGAAAAAAAGATAAAGTTTGATGTTACGAGCTGCGATATATATAATGTGTCACATATTCACAAAATTATATACTAAAGGCAAAAATAAAAAGAATTTACACCCGAAACTTGGCTACTATAGGGCAAGGCTGTGGGTCTCGGGTTTGTGATCCATGCCCCGACTATCAATTTTGGTAAAAAAAAATAAAATAAAATAAAAATTTAAATGTGCTACCAAAATTGTGTACGGATTCACAAAATTATATACCAAAGGCAAACATAAAAAGGATTTTGAATGCACCAACAAAAAATAATGAGGGCAACAATAAAAAAAAAAATTCATCTCATTGTCATGAAAATAATTAATTGCCAAAAAAAAATTAATGATAAAAAAATTAATGCAAAATAATTAAAAAAAAGCATGAATTGATTTTAAATTTTAGTCATTATTAGAATGAAAATTCATTTAATTACTGAGCAGTAAATAGTAAATCAGTGGCTTAGCCTTTGGTTACAATGACACTACAAGAATGCGGATATGCCCACAGCCTCACAGCACGCCACTTCTGATCCTCACAACACTAGAAACAGAGAGTCCAGTTAAATAGCACCGAAGCAGGCAGCAGCACCAGCAGTTCGCGACAACTGAAAAATATGGCGGCGGCGGCTGCCAGATCCTTGAATCTGAAAACATCTTTCCTTAGTTCAAATCATGAAAACCTCAAAAAACCCACAAATCTCACTTTACTCTCGCCACACTCTACATCATCGATAAAAATCCAATCTTTGACCATCAAATCATCAGCAACATCACCCACAACAACAACAACAACAACAACAACAACACCATCAGCAGCAGCAACCCAAAAATCATCAAACTTCCGGGTTGATATTTTATCTGAGTCTCTGCCTTATATCCAAAAATTCAGGGGCAAAACAATCGTTGTCAAATATGGTGGTGCTGCCATGAAAGTACCTGAACTCAAAGCATCTGTTGTAAGTGATCTTGTTTTACTTTCTTGTGTAGGGCTTAGACCAATTCTTGTTCATGGTGGTGGACCAGAAATTAACAATTTTCTTAAGCTTCTCAACATTGAACCTGTTTTCCATGATGGTCTGCGTGTCACTGATGCAAAAACAATGGAGATTGTTTCCATGGTTTTAGTTGGTAAAGTTAACAAGGATTTAGTTTCACTTATTAATAAAGCTGGTGCTACTGCTGTTGGTCTTTCTGGTATGGATGGTCGTTTGCTTATGGCTAGGCCTAATCCTAAGTCTCAGCATTTAGGCTTTGTTGGTGAAGTTGCCAGTGTTGATCCTACTATTCTTCAACCTCTTGTTAATAGTGGGTTTATTCCTGTTATTGCTTCTGTTGCTGCTGATCAATTTGGTCAATCTTATAATATTAATGCTGATACTGTTGCTGGTGAAATTGCCGCTGCATTAGGTGCTGAAAAGTTGATTCTTTTAACTGATGTTGCTGGGATTTTGGAGGATAGAAATGATCCTAATAGTTTGGTTAAGGAGATTGATATAAAGGGTGTTAGGAAGTTGACTGCTGAAAAGAAAGTTGCTGGTGGGATGATTCCTAAGGTTAATTGTTGCGTGAGGTCTCTTGCTCAAGGTGTTAGAACT
>CATIWM010577028.1:0-14239 GCA_949671775.1 Mallotus repandus
CAAATTCATCAATAATTGCCTATAAATTCATTAGTAATTGCCTTAAAAATCATTAGTATTTGACCACAATGAAGAAATAACAATTAGACTATAAAAAAAACCGATGAATTTGCAGGTGAAAATGAATGAATTTGCAAGTGAAAATCAATAAATTTACTTATTTTATCTTATGAACTTAGTCCACGTTACCTATAGATTCATTAGTATTTGTCTACAAATTCATTAGTATTTGTCTACACATTAATTAGTTTAATCAATGAATTTACTTATATGAGCTTAGCCCACATTCATTAGTAATTGCCTACAACTTTATTAGTAATTGCAAATTCATCAATAATTGCCTATAAATTCATTAGTAATTGCCTTAAAAATCATTAGTATTTGACCACAATGAAGAAATAACAATTAGAATATTAAAAAAAATAATGAATTTGCAGGTGAAAATAAATGAATTTGCTGGTGAAAATGAATGAGTTTGTAAGTGCAATGAATTTGTAAGTGAAAATCATTGAATTTACTTATTTTATCTTATGAACTTAGCCCATGTTGCCTACAGATTCATTAATACTTGCCTACAAATTCATTAATATTTGTCTACACATTAATTAGTTTAATTAATGAATTTACTTCTATGAACTTAGCCCACATTCATTAGTAATTGCCTACAAATTCATTAGTATTTGCCTAAAGATTCAATAGTCAAATACCATAGATTCATTGGTTAATTCATATTTGTTCATTAGTTAAATACTGTAGTTTCATCATTTCCTCAATTTCATTATACTATATAGATTCATTAGTCAAATACCATATATTCATTGGTTAGTTCATGTATGTTCATGTATGCCTGTATAAAACATATTCATTATTTAGTCGCCTACTGCTCTACCTCTTTACATATCTTTGTTTCTTTGCCTAATCCGGTCTCTTGTGGCCTCATCGTTGAAGAGTAGCATAGATATTGTGTGTAATCAGCGTACTTTCTAATCTCGGCTTGGGAGGAGAACAAGAGAGATGCTATCATAGATGAATCCTGATTAAATTGAGCTCACTCAAATCAGCAATGGAAGCTACAAGTAAGTACATAACTACACTGCAGTTCACACCCTTAGTAATTAATTATAAAGCTCATCATCTTAGCCACCCATGAAGTTTTTTCTTTTTGTTAATTTTTTGTTCAATCCTTGAATTCTGTCAAGTCTTGAGTCTTTGAGCATTACCATAATCTTTTTTTTGATCTCTGTGGATTTTTAAAGTCGTTAGCAGCATGATTTATTGAAAGGCAAGGAGGTTCGAGGACTTGTTTCCTCTTGTATTGAGGAAACTGTGAAAAGACTGGAACTGTGTGTTTTGGTTTTTCACAACAAAGAATAAAAAAGAAATAGATGCAACAAAGAACAAAAAAAAAAAAAAAAGAAGAGAAATGACGTGTTAAAAATAGATCAAAAGGCTTGTTTTCACACGTGGGAGTGGACCCCTAATCCATATTACAATATGAATAGGGCTCAATGATATAATTTGCGGAGAGAAGTCTACAAGTAAAAAATTTACATAAAATTATTGAGAACTTGGGCCTTGTGATCAAGGAAGAAAGCATCCAGCCAATCTTTTTGGGTTCTTGAATTGGTCTTTATATATGTAATATATTAAAAGCCTGCTTGCCTGGCTACTGATTGTGCTCGTTAGATCACGATCCAATGCTCTAGGCCTGCCTTTTTTGTTTTGTTGCAAAAACTTCATTATTTTATTTTATAGACATTAAAGTGTTAATTTATTTTATTATGAAATAATTTTGGTTTGTATAGTTGGTGTTAATTTATATTTTGTTAAAAGAGAAGATTGAATGTTCCCATTAATGAATCATTCTAATTGTTTGTTGTAGAACTCGGAGACTTTCCTGGAAACCATTTTATTAGATTCAGGACCACATTTTTTGTGTAAGATAATTAGTGTATATTTTGCCCATTTGCAATATTTTTCTTTATATATATATATAAATTCAACTTGCAATTCTACATTCTTACACATCAAAGTTATAAAGGAATCACTTCTGAACACACGACTTGGGGATTAATTTTTTAATCCATTGTTTTATGCAATACCCTCTTACAAATTCTGCCACAATTAATGTACTTTATTATCATTTTGGTACATCTCTCAAAATATATAATTTTCCTTAATTCAAACAGTAAAAAATTATTCTTAAATCAAGTCACATTACATCTCTTTTAAATAACTTTAAAAACTCTTACATTAATGCAATGCATTCAACAATAAATTTATGAAATATATTTAGAGAAATTAAATTTTTGTTGAGAAAATAGCAAAAGTACTTTCTTTTATCAATCCTACCAAGTCTCTTGCATATTGCCACTATAGCAGTCTCTCTTTTTTTTTTTATCCATTATTTTCGGTATCAGGTAGGCATAATTGTTTTAAAGATTTCTAAAATTTGAGTTAAATAAATTTATAAAAAAAAAATCTGTCTTAATACTTATTTTTTTTATATAAAATTCAAATTTAAAATTTTATTTATGCTTCCTAAAAAAAAGATTCTTATCTATGCATTCTCCTTAACAAAGCCTAAGAATATATCTCCAACCCAACACCAAAATGGTGTAAAAATTGAGTTTTGTTCCTCCAATGCGTACTCAATTGTAAACTAATTTTGAGTTTTGTAAACAGGGCCAACGTCTGTTCACAACGCAAATTGAGGTTTTTTTTTTCCATAATTTATGTTACTCTCTACAACTTAATACTTTTTCAACTTATATTACTCTCTAGAACTTAATACTTTCCAAAATTTTATTTTATTTAAAATATTTTTTAAATGTGAAATATACCTAAATAAAAAATATATTTACAAAAAAAATAAATATAATATCTACTAAATTTGATCTTTGAATGTAACATTTAAGTTTTAATTTTTATATATAAATTTTTTTAATTAAATATTAAATGTGACGTACTATAATTAAATAATAATTAATTTATTAATGTTTAACATTAGTTGATAAATACCAAAATATATTATTGGTTGAAGAATTTATTAAAAAATTATACATATGGGTGTAATGTGAAAAATATTTAAATATTATAAAAATAAGATATAAAAAGAAAATATAGAGAATATTTCTTTTAGTGTTATAAATTAAAAAAAATATTGTAAAAGTTATATTTTAGTGTAAATTTAACACCATTTTATGTTTATGGTTGGAAATGCCTAAATGTTGAATTATTGGAAGGGTAAGAATAGAAATTGGTGAAGTTTGTTCAGATCTAAAGCTAGATAAACCAAACCAGGAAGCGCAGACAATGGAGGAAATAACGACCTCTGGGGGCACGGAGTCGAGTGAGGCCAGATCTGAGTGTAAAAAAAGCCGAAAATAGCAGTGGAGTGTTTTAACTTTGACCAGGTTAAAGAAGCAGAAATACACGAATTTTTGGCTAAATCATAAGAGAAAACAATGACATACACGAATTTATGGCTAAATTATAAGAGAAAACAATGACAAGAACAAAAAAGGAGTGGCTTGTTTGACCAAAAAAAAGGAGCGGCTTCAACTATTTGGGTCAATTTTAATTTTTTTTTTTTGGTTTAATGCATTTTGTTGGAGGGAATCAAGTCAAGATAAAATTATATTATTTAATCTGATATAATTTTTAATTATAGATCTCTGAACCAACATACTATTATATTATATTATACTATAATAATAACAATAATAATAACTAAAATTAGATCTCTTCCCTCAATGCATGGAAGAAAGAGAAGATGCTGCTTCTATGTAATGCACGTGCACTGATTTTTCCAACTCAATTAACCTACCTCCTTTTTAACTTCTTCAACGGTCAGACTCAGATCATATTCTGCCTATATAACCTACCTAGTATATAATATATAATATATAGATTAATGCTTAATCTCTTGCTTAATGAATGGCTAATTATACATGTAGACAATTGATTAATTATTTACATTAACTAGTGATCATGATCATGGTCATGTGAAATCAACATTGTTCTAATTATAAATGCCATCGGTGTAGTTGGTAGATGTGGCATGTGTTTTCTTCATTGTAAATCTTACAACTTTGATGTTGTTACCCCATACTCCAACTGAAGAACAACTAACACTATGTTTGAAAAGGGGGAAAAAAAAAAAATAGGGAGGAAAATATGAAGAAAAATAATGTTATTTTTCTCTCTTGTATTTGGATTTAAAAGAAAATAATATATAGAGAAAGAAAAGTTATGGTATTTTTTCTATTGAGAAGATAAAATATTAAAAAAATAAAATAAGTATATAATATATTTACTATTATATCTATGTACTAAAAATAATATTTATTACAAACTTTTTATTTTTTATTTTTATATTGATGAACTTTTTTTTATCAAATTTTTATTGATGAATTTTGTACAAATATAACTCTAAATTTTTGATTGATGAGGTAAGTTCTGACTTAGACCAAAATCATAGGGGTCCACATCTAATATTTATGAAATCATTTTTTTTTAAAAGTCACATGTGAAATTTGTTACTTATAACAATTATATATATAAGGGCAAACGCAGCTCTGAAGAAATTGAGAATTACAGGGGTAGAAGGTATGTGAAAAGATGAAAAAAAATAAAAAGATAAAATTGTCAAATGATATGTATAATCTTCTTTTCCTCTATTTTTTCCCATTTTCTCTCCAATTTAGATTGTGTTTGGAAAGGAGGAAAAAGGAGGGAGGAAGAAAAATAAGACAGAAAAATGGAGGAGGAAAAGTGTTTCTTCTTGTTTGGTTTAAGGAGAGAAAAATGGGAGAGGAAGGAAAATAAGCTATATTTTCCTCTCCTTATTGTCTCTCTAAATTGGAGAGAAAGTAGGAAAAAAAAGGTACTCTTCATCTTATTTGACAATTTTATTCTCATTTTTTTCTCTCTTCACATACCGTGTACTTCACAGTTGATCTTCATTTTTTTATCTCTTCAACTATTCTTTACAGCTCCATAAATATTTCAATTTTATACATACTATTTTTGTTAAATTGAATTTCTCAAAAAAAAAAAAAGTTCATAAAAAAATAGGTTTGTAGTAAGTATTATTTTTTAGGCGGGGGCATAAAAGTAAATATATCATATATTTATTTTATTATTTTTTTTAATATTTTATCTTCCCAATAAAAGAAGTACAACAACTTTCCTTCCTTCCTATATTATTTTTCTTCAAATCCAAATACAAGAGAGGAAAAGGGGAAAAGAAAAATAACATTATTCTCTTTCATATTTTCCTCCCTATTTTCTTTCCTCCCTTTCATCCCTTTCCAAACATAATGTTAGAGAGAGAATGTTGAGAGGAAAATAAAGCTTATTTTCCTTCCTCTCCTCAAAACCAAACAAGAAAAAGTGCTTTTCCTCCCCTATTTTCCTTCCCCATTTTCCTCCTTTCCAAACACATTATAAAGGAAAAATGGTCAACTTTACTAGGAAAAGAATACTCAATTTTTGTATGCCAAAAAGACCATGCAAGTCCTAAAGAGACAGAAATTCTTATCAACAAGTATTCCAAATCATACTAGATTAGAGTAAATATTTTTCCCATATATACTCCTTGTATTTTTCATTCTTATTCATTCTATTCATTCACAACACACACCACATCTCTCGCATTTAATATTTCTCTCTCAAAATCCTCACTAATTTAAGCATCATATTGTTTGTGAAGATCTCCTTATCCACTCACCTTACTTCTTTATGAACTTATGCATGTAGAAATCGAAGGGTTCCCGAACGAATTATTAAATATGAATAATACGATTTTGAGTATTTTTATTTAAAATTTAAAATTGATACTGATATGTATACTAGAATGTTCTTCAGTTTAGACAATAAAAGTATATAAAATTTAATATATAGGCCATTTTATTTTTTAAACAAATTATTTTTTTTATTTTTAATTATATCAATTTGATGCATTTAAAAAAAATTCTTTCTAACTATTCACTGTAAAAATTGAACTCCATATATAGAATGAATGTCATAAGAGTGAATGTAAAAGATATGTTACTGCCATTAAACGTGAAAGTGTAGCAATAACATAATGTGGAGCATGTGCATTATGAGTCAGAGATTTTTGCACACTTCAAATGTATTATATTAAATAGTTAGATTTTTATTATATTTTAAATTATTTTATGTTTATTTAATAGTTATTGACATATACACGTGTGTTATAAATTTGAAATATGGAAGAATTTTATTATGACTAAATTTTTTTGAACATCAATGATCACTATAAAAAAAAGAAAAAAAAAATATATAAGCGACAACTTTAATCCATTGCGAATTGGCGATGGAAGTGGGCAATCAAACAAATGTAGAGGTAATAGGGATGGAATTAATGATGAACAATTAAAATGTCACTAAATTTTGACGGATATTAAGTGCTAAGATAACAATCACCGATTAGCAACAAATAATCCATCACGAATTAATTAACGATAGATTACATATTGTTGTTAAATAGCGAAGGTATTTTAATTCGTCATAAAAGGTTTATTGGCAGGAAAACCTTAAAATTCAATGACGGATGCAAACGTCGTTGAATTTTAAGGTAAAATCAGCTCCTCCCTCCCTTCTATTTTTACAAAAAAAAAAAAGTAAAAAAAAAAAAAACTCTACACCAATACCATAGCACCAACACTGACTTCCATTGAGACACCACCACCACAGTCGATAACTTTTACCACCACTACCAACATTACCCTCAGCCGGCTCAACCACTACTGCCACCCTTGACCTCATATATATATATATATATATATAGGAAAAACCCATTACTTGGCCCTCAATTTTTTTTGTTTATTTCATTGAGCCCTTATTCTTTTATTGGGTTTTAAAAGGCCCTAAAACATTTATTTGGTACCACATTAAGCCCTTTTCTGACGAAGAGTAGAATTGTGATAAAAACGACGTTACTCTATAGCCACATAGATACCCTCCTCAAACTCTGAACCACGTAGGATTGTCTTCTTCAACTATAAAAAAAGGTTGTTAATGACATTAAGGATCCAAAATTAGGGTTTATGATATTGCATAAGTTTTTAAGATAATAGGGTTATCTCTAGTAAGAAGGGTACGAAAATAGGAATGGCATCTGGAAGTGGGGATGGTCGAAGCAATAATTTTGAAGTAGCAAATTTTTTTGAAGTTTCAAACAAAATTTTAAGTGTAGTAGAAGTAGCATGTAAGTGTGGAAAGCTAGTAACATTGTTTATATCAGGAACTAAAAGTAATCCAGGAAGAAAGTTTTGGTGTTGTGTACATCAGGTAAAGTTAAATTTTTTTATTGTTCTACTTGAGATTGATGTTGGTATTAAATGAGGTATCTATTTGATATTGAATGCGAAAGGGGGGCATTGTGCCTTTTTCAAATGGCATTGATAAGTGATTGATTGAGAGGTCTTCAATGATGTTGAACGAGCTGATTGTCCTTAATTTTCACCTGGGTTTATTGCAAACATAAAACTTAGAAGAGGGTGAAACACTCCCATAAGTGAGGCAATACAAGAAATTAAAGCACTGAGGGACGAGATTTGTAACTTGAAGATCACCTTGCTTGAGTCAAACGAAGAAAACAAATATTTAAGGTGGAGCAAATTTTTTTATAAATTTGGGTTTTTTTTTACTGTCAGTTTGTTCTTACTCAAAGTTTATAGAGGCAATACATAAGGTGCAATTGTGCTTGTGTAGATTGACAAGTTTTGTGATTTAGCCTCTATCCAGTTGAGGCTTTGTGAATGTCAGTATTTATATGTCCAACATATTGCTACTAGTTGTATCAAAATGGTTATGTTCATCTGTGTAATTTGTGCAATTTGCTACTAATTGTGTAAAAATTGCTATGTTCATATGTGTAATTTGCTAATATGTTCTTAACAAGCCTGTAAGATAATATGTTGTTAACACTAAATTGTAAAATAAGCACAATTGGTTCTAAGAAAGATTGACTGTTTATCCAAGATGAAGGAGTCTAACTATAAAAGTAGAATAAATTACAACTTCACAAGTTAAATTGCTGTTTCACAAGTTGCAAGTGCAACTTCACAAGTTTCATAAAAAAAAAATAATAATAATAACTTGCCAACTTCACAAGTGCAAATTCACAAGTGAAACTTCATAAGTGTTTCATAACTTCATAAAGACAAAATGTTGTTTCAACTCCACTTGGAGTATGTTGACCTTAGTAATAATCAATCTTGATTTTGATCTTAACAAACTTGATTTTGAGCATTTAATATATTTTTTTAAGTGTGTATAAGCTAGGACTCATGGAAATCAAAATGAAGTTAAGCATGCTTTTGGGCTAAAGCAACCTTTGAGATTCCAGGAGGATTTTGGATTTTTTAGACCTTTATAATGAGAAAGTTGTCTTCTTAACATTTGAATTAGACATCACAAGCTTTCCAAATTGATATTACTTGTAGAAATCTGAATTCATTTGGGTCTAAAATTCTTTAGTTAAAATCAACATATGCAGCTTTCTTTTTAATTTGAGCAGCTCTTAGTATTTCAATAATATCTTGAGTTACAGAGGTCAAAATGAGGTTATTAAAAGTGATATGGAAAGATAAGATAAATACTTAAAACTTTCATGAATAAAATCTAGGATTATTTGATCGTCTTCAATTCCTAAAAGTTATGATCCCGACCTGGACCAAAATTGCACCAAATTGACAAAAAATTTTAGAACATATCCCGAGCCAATATCATGACTGGGATCACTAAGGTCCCAACTGGGATCAATGTGATCATGATCAGGACCAACTTAGGCTTTAAATATAATGGCTATAATAGATATATTTTTAAATATCCCGATCGGGATTAGTGTGCTCACGACCAGGACCAGAGAAAATACAGCTCAAAAGTCCAAATTTCATTCAAATGAAGTTTGAATTTATTGGAAACAAAATTATTGTTTCTAACAACTATAATTGAATTGCTTAACTATTAATACAACCTCTGAAGATCATTTAGAGGTTAAGAAACTTGTTTATCATTTATACACTCTTAAGCATTCAATTAAGCTCAAAATTCTCTCAAAACTTTCTTTATCTTTGTATAACTCTTATGAGAGTTAGTGAGTGATTAGAATAGAAATTCTCGTTCTTCTATTTTCTGGGGATTAAGAAAAAGGTGAGTGAGATTCTATTCTAAAGGAATTGGTTTAAGTGTTTAGTCATTAAAACACTTGGGAATTTGGTTTTAGTGTGATCCTTGAAAATACCTGTGTAAGGTTTGAGTTGAGCCTAAAACTCAAGTTGTAAAAATCAATCTAGGGGAATGGATTATGGTGATTCAAAATCCTAACTTGGGGATAAGTTAAGTGGAGACATAGGATTATTGAGAATCCAAACTCCTTAAATTCTTATGTTCATCATTCTTCCTTCTCAACATTCTTTCATTTTTATTTATTTGTTTCTAAGTTTTTATTTTTAATCAATAGCCATATTCACCCCCCCTCTAGGGCATTTTCATTTGGTATCAGAGCTTGAATTCTAGGCACTTCATTGCTAGAATACAAGATATTAGGAAGTGAAACACAAAATATTTCTTCTCTTAGACCTTTCTTTGATGGAAGTGATTATCCTCATTGGAAGTTCAAAATGGAGCTTTATCTAAATTATGATTTTATCAAACTTTGGGACATTGTCCGAAAAGGTTGGGAACCACCCAAAGCTACAATTGATGGTATGATTACTGAAGTTCCAATAGATGATTGGAACACCATTTAGCAAGTAGGAAATCACAAAAATAAAAAGGCTATGATCACTCTAGTCTCCTCCATGTCAAGAGAAGAAGGAGGCAAACTTCAACATTGCACTTCGGCCAAGGAAATGTGGGAAACCTTGGAAAATTATTATGAAGGAAATGTTCAAGTAAGAAGTAAGAAGGTTTAACTCCACATGTATGAGTTTGAACTTTTCAAAATGAAGCCTCAAGAATCAATCACTGAAATGACAAACTGCCTCAATGCTCTTGTCACCACCCTAAAAAAACTTGGTAAACATTTCACCAAGGATGAAGTAAACAACAAGATTATAAGAATCATAAATAAAAAGGATTGGGAATCTTGAGTTACTTCCATTGAGGAAGCTTAAGATCTTGCCACTCTTTCAACCGATGTGCTTATTGGAAAGCTTTTTACCCATGAGCTTACAATAAAGTAAAGAGGTGAAGAGTAAGTGGAAAAGGAAGAAAATAAAAAGAACATAGCACTAAAGGCTTCACAAAAAGAAAGTGAAGAAGAAAATAATGAAGGTTCTAGTGATGAAGATGATGAAGTTGCCATGCTCACTAGAAGTTTCAAAAAGTTCTTGAGAAAGAAAAATTCATCAAGAACAAGAGACTTTAACAAGAAGTATGAAGGAGATGGTAAGAAGAAAATCAAAGAACTTACTTGCTATAAATGTAAGAAATCGGGTCACATCTGAAGTGAGTGTCCCAAACTCAAATTCAAGAACAAAGGAGCAAATGATAGGAAAAAGGCCTTCAAAGCTACTTGGGACGACTCCTCCGAATCTGAAAGGGAAGAGGAAGAACAAGAAGTGGCCAATCTTTGCTTCATGGCTCTTGAAGATAAAAAAGAGGTATTCTTGAAGTCCACAAGAACAAAAAGTAAATGGTATCTTGATAGTGGATGTTCAAGACACATGACCGGAGACAAAGAGCAATTCAACAAGCTTGATGCTAAGGATGTAGGACATGTTACCTTTGGAGACAATGCAAAAGGAAAGATTATTGGCATTGGAGAGATTAGTAATTCTCAATCCTTATCTATACATCATGTATTGCTTGTTGATGGTCTTAAACATAATTTGCTTAGTATAAGTCAATTATGTGATTTGGAAAATAAAGTCACTTTCTATCCTAAGAAATTGCTTTGTTAGTAGTCTTGATGAGGACAAAGTAATTTTTAATAGTGAAAGAGTTGATAATGTCTATGTTATTTATTTAAATAAAATTGATAATAAGGATATTAAATGCTTGATGGCTATTTCTCATGACACATGGATATGACAAAGAAAGTTAGGACATGTAAATTTTGAGCTACCAAATGATCTTTGTAAACATGAACTTATGATTGGTTTACCAAAACTTGAATTCACTAAGGATAAGCCTTGTGATGCTTGTTAAAAGGGAAAACAATCTAAGTCTTCATTTAAGCTTAAAAATGTTGTGTTAACCTCTAGGCTACTTGAACTTATACATATGGATTTATTTGATCCAACTAGAGTTGCTAGTCTCGGTGGAATGCACTATGCATATGTATTGGTTGATGACTACTCTAGATTTACTTGGGTGTGTTTTCTTGCTAATAAGAATGATGCTTTTAAAGCTTTTGAAAATTTTATAAAAAGAGTTCAAAAAGAAAAATGTTTTTGTATTTCTTCAATTAGAAGTGATCATGGAATCGAGTTTGAAAATGAATTTTTCAAAATCTTTTGTAATGAAAATGGCATTTCACATGTTTTTTCATCTCCTAGAACTCCTCAACAAAATGAGGTAGTTGAAATTAAAAATTAAACTTTAGTAAAAATGGCTAGAACGATGCTCCTTGAGTATAATTTTCCTCTATAATTTTAGACAGAAGTCGTTAATACATCCTGCTATATTTCAAATAGAGTTTTTAAAAGACTGATTTTAAATAAAACTTCTTATGAGCTTTGAAATAATAGAAAACCCAAAATCTCATATCTAAGAGTGTTTGGATGCAAGTGCTTTATATTAAACACCAAGGGGATAATCTTTGGAAATTTGACTTTAAAGCCGATGAAGGAATTTTCCTAGGCTACTCCTCCTCTAGCAAAGCCTATAAAGTATTTAATAAAAGAACCTTGGTTATTGAAGAATCTATGCATGTTATTTTTGATGAATCAAACTCACTTGATCCTAGAAAGGACGTTTATAGTGTTGATGATGATATAGGTGATCTTGTGGAAGAGAAAAATCAAGAAGAAAACAATGAAAAACCTTTGGAACTTGAAGGTCCAAACAAGGAAAAAGGTGAGGAAGTGCCTCAATCTACCTTCAAGGAGGATCTTCTAAAGGATTGACAATTTAAGAAAGCACATCCTCAAGATCTCATCATTGGTAATACTACACAAGGGGTAACAACTCATTCTAAACTTAAGTATATTGTTAATTTAGCCTTCATTTCTTAAATTGAACCCAAAAATGTTGATGATGCTTTGAGTAATGAATTTTGGGTCATTGCTATGCAAGAAGAGTTAAATCAATTTGAGAGAAACAAAGTTTGGACTTTGGTTCCTAGACCAAAACATCATCCTATTTTAGGTGCCAAATGGGTGTTTAGAAATAAGATGAATGAATAAGGTGTCATAATTAGGAACAAAGCAAGACTAGTAGCCAAAGGTTATAATCAAGAAGAAGACATTGATTATGATGAACCTTTGCCCCCGTTGCAAGGTTAAAAGCTATTAGAATGCTACTTGCATTTGCATCTTACATGGATTTTAAACACTATCAAATGGATGTCAAAAGTGCATTTTTAAATTATTTTATTGAAGAAGAAGTTTATGTTGAACAACTTCCGGGTTTTGAAAATTTTAATTTTCCAAATCATGTTTTTAAACTTTCAAAAGCATTATATGGATTGAAACAAGCTCTAAGAGCTTAGTATGAAAGATTGAGCAACTTCCTATTAGAAAAAGGTTTTTCTAAAGGAAAGGTTGATACAACTCTTTTCATAAAGAAATCTGAACATAATTTGTTAATTGTTCAAATTTATGTTGATGATATAGTTTTTGGTGCTACTAACCATTGCTTGTGTGAGGAGTTTTTTACGCTAATGCAAGGAGAATTTGAGATGAGTATGATGGGAGAACTCAAGTTCTTCCTTGGACTTCAAATCAAGCAATGCAAAGATGGAATTTTCATCAATCAAATCAAGTATGCTAGAGACATTCTCAAGTAGTTTGGCATGGATGGAGTCAAATCAAGCAAAACTCCAATGAGTACCACAACCAAACTTAACAAGGATGAGAATGGCAAGCCGGTTGATGAAAAGCGATTTAAAGGTATGATCGGATCTCTTCTTTATTTAACTGCTAGTAGATCCGATATAATATTTGCTACTTGCTTGTGTGCTCATTTTCAATCTAGTCCTAGGGATTCCCACTTGAATGTAATCAAAAGAATTTTCAAATAATTAAGTGGAAGTTTGCATTTAGGACTTTGGTATCCTAGGAGTTTATCCTTTGATTTAATTAGTTATTCAGATGTAGATTTTGCCGATAGTTTACTAGATAGAAAGAGCACTTTTAGAACTTGTCAAGTTTTAGGACAATGTTTAGTTTCTTGGTTTAGTAAGAAACAAGTTTCGGTTGCCTTGTCCACTACAGAAGCAGAATATATTGCTGCAAGTTTATGTTGTTCACAAGTATTATGGCAAAAACAACATTTGTTGGACTATGGCATTCACATTGATCGAATTCCAATCAAATGTGATAATACAAGTGCTATAAACCTTAGCAATAATATAATTCAGCATTCTTGAACCAAGCATATAGACATTAGACATCATTTCTTACGTGATCATGTTCAAATTGGTGATATCACACTTGAATTTGTTGATACAAATAATCAACTTATAGATATTTTCACCAAGCCTCTCAATGAAGAGAGATTGAATTTCATTAAGCATGAACTAGGTATGATAGATGGTTCTAGTTTGTCTTAATTGTTTGTTTAATTTAGTGAATTGATGGTTGGACTTGTTTTCATGTGAAATCATGTTGTGCTTATCATATTGCCTTGATTGTTTTAGGTAATTGATATGATTTATTTTAAATGTTTGATTTTGATCTTAACTTTTTTATTGAACTTTATTTTCAATCATCCTCCTCCATCTCCTCCTCAAAACTAGCTTCTTTTTATGTCATTTTTCTTTGTTTGCTCGTCAGTATCTGTTTGGTTTATTTTCAGTATATTTTTTGTTTTTGAGATTTGAGCTGCTAGTTTATATTTAAGTCAATTTTATATTAGTTTATATTTGGTTTATTTTATGTTTTCTTTCATTTTATGAGCCAAGGGCTGTATGTTTATGTCTTATTTACAATTGATATTTTAAATATCATTGTACTCCTATCTTTTTATTAATGCAATCTTGTTTTTCTCAATTCATGTTTCTTTAATTGTTTTTATTTTTCCAAAAGGGGAGAAAAAT
>CATIWM010577074.1:0-14537 GCA_949671775.1 Mallotus repandus
TATAATTTTTTCTTTATTTTTTTTAAAATTTTTTTCTTATTCTTATGTTTTGTTTTTAATTTTTTTGGGTATATATATATATATATATATATATATATATATATATATGGGAAGTGTGCTCTTATTCAGATAGTACAATTAACATATTTAAATTATAAAACTCATATTGGTTTTAATAAATAATTAAATTTTTAGATATGTAAATTTTTTTTGTTTTATGATCCTAGAAAAATATTTAGAAATATGAATTTGTATATTTATATATATTTGTCTGATATTATATTACTCGTTTCATAGACAAAAAATAAACTTAAATATACAAATAATAAACGAAAAATATTTCAAGTTTCATGCATTTGAAAATTATATTCAAGTCATCATCAACAAAATCACTAACATAGCGGTCATGAGACTATTTATAATAATAATAATATATTTAATTAAATATAATGAAAAATATAATGAGATTGTTTAGTATTGTTCATTTTTCCTGATGAAACTTAATAAAAGTGTAAGAAATCAATACACTAATCATATTTTGATTATATATGAATCATAAACAAATCATATATTGATCATATACGGAAAATACTCTATTATCCATTGTAATAATTAAATTTTTTTATTGAATAGGGTGTTCAAAATGTTGATTTTGTTTTTGTTTCTACTCATTTTGGTGGTCTTGGTGGATAAAATGTGAAGGGTGTTGATGTGGTATATATTGTTATTAGTTTTTTTGTAACTTATTTTTTATCGCTTTTTGGTGTCTGGTTTAATTTTGTATTCGTAGGATGCTGAAAATGATTATGTCAGTCTCCTCCACAGAAAAAGAAGCACAGACCTACCTATATCTTAAATTATCCTTTTGTTATTGTATAGGAAACTGAAATAAATGAAACAAATACGAAAAATATACTATAACTTAAAGCTAAACATTTTCTTTGGAGTTAAGTGGGTTGTAATTATTGTAATAGAAAATTTTTAAAAACATTAATATGTTTTTAAGTTTTTTGGTGTCGTTGAGTCGTAAGAGGATGCTGCCATTTTATGTAGCATTTATAATTTAGTATCATTTTTTTTATTTCTGATACTTTTTTCTTTTTATTGATAGCAATGTAGTTGTATCACAGAGTTTCTTTTGTATGTTTATTGTATTTATGCAATCTTTATTTTATGTCTAAATATTCCATAGTTGAAGGAGAATTATTATTGTGATTTTCTTTAAATCTGTTTTTGTTGATGACGCGCATTAGAATATGTTAATATGTTATATTTTTGTATCTTTTTGGTTTATTTTTGGTTTCAGATTCATTTTTTCCATTTTAGTTTTTTTTTTGGTTTTGAAGAATGTGTATGAGATTTTTGGTTTTTTCGGCAATGTTATATATTTATTACACATGTCAAATACGGATCATATACTGATCAAATACGAATCATATATTGATCAGATACATATCATATACAGAAAATACTTCATCCTTTAATGTAATTATTAACCGTATATGGAAAATACTTCATTCTTTATTTTAATTATTAAATTTTTTTTGAAGTATTATATTCAATTGTTAAATATATAATATATAAAAAATTAATAAAATTATTGATGGTAAACGTTTTTTGATATAAAAAATTTATTGAAAAATTTATTATTATTAGGTATACAATGTATCAGAAATGTAAAATATATTTAATGTATACTAAATTGTATAAAATATATACAAAATAGATGCACATCAACAACTACAAACTTGTATTTTATTAGTGTGAATTTGTTAAAAAAGTGTATGCAATTTTCTATGTGCTTGTTCTGAAAATTCTATTTGGAAGCTAGAAAAAGGCTATAGATATATAAAATAAGATTACAAGTATAAAAGAAAGTTAAAACCCCATCTGATCAACTATAACTCTGATTTGCTAATTCCTTGTCTAC
Organism: Mallotus repandus; assembly: GCA_949671775.1. Lineage (NCBI taxonomy): Eukaryota > Viridiplantae > Streptophyta > Magnoliopsida > Malpighiales > Euphorbiaceae > Mallotus > Mallotus repandus. The sequence continues at coordinate 1,931 of CATIWM010577074.1, forward strand.
TATACTTGTTGGTGCGTGTTCTTTGTCATGATTGCTTTTTTCTTTACCTATAATAGTTCAAGAATTAGTATGTCTTTGCATGCATATGTGTCGGTCATAAATAAAAAACAAATCCATTATTTATGATGAAAGAAAAAAATAGCAAATGTTTCAAGTATTCAATTTTAACATGTATACAGGGCATTGTAAAGACACTTGGTTTAAGCGTCATCAATTCTTTATATTTGTAACCTGAAGTCGTTCTCTACATAAAGCCAATAGAAATTCTATCTTCTTCCCAAGTGTCCACAGTATCATGAAAATAGCATCTACAATAGGTGAATCTTTAGACCTCTTCTCTACAACTCGAGATAGTAGCTTCACTGCTTCTTTTGGCAGATGGCGAGTTTTGCTTAGCCATTCCCCGCCATCCACCACCAGTGTTATCCCATTGACATATTTTCCTAAGCAAAATAAAAGGGAAAAAAAGAAAAAATTACATTAAGAAGCAACAACTCCACATCTATAAATTGTCTATTTCACGATCTTCAGCAAAATAAGAGAAAAAAAGAAGAAGAAATTACATTAGGAAGCAACAGCTCCACATCTATAAATTGTCTCTTCCATAATAAACAACGAACCCAAAATACGTCTCTGTCTCAGACCCCACATCAAAAACAATTCTAGACAGTGACAGAACAAGACATGGGTGCGAAGTTGCTACAATTTAACAAATGAATTAAGCCAAATGAACACGCCACTGAGGATGCAAAAAGGCAGTCCCAAAACTCCATATACCCAATTGTTCTAACCTAAATAAACAGCTTAGAAACTGCTTTACACCACACCATTCTACTAAGATTCATATACACAAGATAAAAAAGCGAACAATCACTAAATACCAAAACATACAAATTAACCAAATCACTGATGGTGATGGTGGTAGAGGAAGGTGACGGTGGTTGAGGAGGCGGAGGCGGGGAAGAGAGTTTGAACTGGTCCTAAGATTGATGGTGATGGTGACGGTAGCGAGGAAGAGAGCAGAACCCTCCTTTTTCCCGTCCCTTTATCTCTTTTTTTTTTACGTTGTTTACGTTAAGTTAAGAAAACAAGAAGGTAATTATTTTTGGCTTTAATAGATATTTTAGTAAATAATAAAAAAATTGGTACATTTTAGTGAATGGGAGTTTTTTTTTTTTGGACATTTATGTTAAAATCCTGTATTAAAAACAACATAGCCCAAACAAAACCCAAATAAAAAAAGGTCTTAACAAAGCCCGAATAAAAAAAAAAAGGCAATGTCTCGAAAACCAAATATTAGGACACAAGCCCATGAAAAAGCAGACGCTTTCCATCACTTCACTCACAGACGGCAGTGTTACTTTTAGCGCCTCAATAAAAAAAAACTCCTTTTCTTGTCTCCTTTATTCGTTTCGCCGGCGCTGAAACTCCCACTCCCATTCACTTTCCGACAATGTCATCAATGGAGTCACTCATCCTCCAGCTCCACGAAATCTCCGCCGTTAAATTCGGAAACTTCAAGCTCAAATCCGGAATCTCCTCACCCATCTACATCGACCTCCGTCTTATCATCTCTTACCCTTCTCTCCTCAGCCACATCTCCCAAACCCTGATCTCCTCCGTCTCCTCCTCCTCATCCTTCGACCTTATCTGCGGTGTACCCTACACCGCGCTCCCAATCGCCACTTGCGTCTCCCTATCCAACAACATCCCTATGGTCATGCGCCGAAAGGAAGTTAAAGATTACGGAACCGCTAAAGCAATCGAAGGCGTTTTTAAAAACGGTCAATCTTGTCTTATAATCGAAGATCTTGTTACCAGTGGCACTTCGGTACTGGAGACTGCAGCTCCCTTGCGTGCTGCTGGGTTGAATGTAACTGATGCTGTTGTTTTGATTGATAGGGAACAAGGCGGGAAGGAGAATTTGGAAGTGAATGGGATTAAATTACATTCGATTATTAAGTTAAGCGAGATGGTTAAGGTTTTGAGGCAGAAAGGGAAGCTGGATGAGGAAATGGAGAGGACGGTTATGAAGTTTCTTGATGAGAATAGGAAGGTGGCCGCGCCGGCTATGGAGAAAGAGAAAGCTATTAAAAAAGGTTTGAAATTTGAAGACAGAGTTAAGTTGGCTAAGAACCCAACTGGGAAAAGATTGTTTGAGATTATGGTCAAGAAAGAGAGTAATTTGTGTTTGGCTGCTGATGTTGGTACTGCTGCTGAATTGCTTCAACTTGCTGAAAAGGTGAGTTTTTTTTATTGGGTATGCGTCCCTTTGTAGGAAAAACTTGAGAAAGTCTGTGTTTTTAGTTGTCTGCGAATGTATTGACAATAAAGATTTATTCTTTTTCTTCTTTGGCTAACATTGTTTATTCTCAATTTTCTGTGTAGGTTGGACCAGAGATATGTATGTTGAAAACTCATGTTGACATACTGCCTGATTTTACCCCTGATTTTGGTTCAAAACTTCGCTCGGTATATTTTCTAAATCTTTTGATATTTCAATTTGTTTTGCTACTTTGACATACTCCCTGTATGGATGTCTTTGTAATGCCACTCTTGGCTCATTGTCTTTTATTTATTGTAGATCGCAGACAAATATAATTTCTTAATTTTTGAAGATCGCAAGTTTGCAGACATTGGAAACACCGTTACAATGCAATATGAGGGGTGAGTTCAAACCTTTGTTGTTTACTTTTCTGTAGTAATTTGTACCCAACCAGCGCACTGTCTCTGTTGTCCACAGGGGTATCTTCCATATATTGGATTGGGCTGATATAGTTAATGCTCACATTATTTCTGGTCCTGGGATTGTGGATGGACTGAAATTGAAGGTTAGGCACGTAGTTGCTCAAATTTCGCTACACCCATAAACTTTGGGATCACAACTGCTCCATATCTAACATTTGTTTATTCTTGATTTAGGGTTTACCACGTGGTAGGGGCCTGTTGCTGCTTGCAGAAATGAGTTCAGCTGGTAACTTTGCAACTGGAGATTACACGGCAGCAGCGGTAAAAATTGCTGAAGAACATTCAAATTTTGTCATTGGCTTCATCTCAGTTAATCCAGCCTCATGGCCAGGAGCTCCAGTAAATCCTGCATTTATTCAGGCAACCCCCGGAGTTCAAATGGTGAAAGGAGGAGATGCCCTGGGCCAGCAATATAATACTCCATATTCTGTAAGTTCTTTTCCCTGCTGCTCACAAATATTTGCTCTTTTGGGATTGATTCATAGCATCAGATAGTATTCTGAGTGTTACCTGCATGCTATTCATCTCTGTATTTTCATGAGATTGTTTTTGCTTTAATATCTATGGAACATGATCTTGCAGGTGATCAATGATAGGGGTAGTGACATCATCATAGTTGGTCGCGGGATCATAAAAGCAGCAGATCCTGCAGAGACAGCTCGGGAGTATCGTCTACAGGGATGGGATGCATACTTGGCTAAATGCAATTGAGGATATAAGTTGAGCCTGCCTGCCCTCCCTGGTTTTGTATTTGTATTACTTTTTTTTTTGGGTCACAATTTTGTATTTGTATCACTCAAACCGTTAGGCAGGTTCTGTTTCAATCTTTGGACAATTTGTCTCGGATGTCTCGCACAAAACTTGACGGAAGCTTTTGAACATGTTTTTGGTTTAATGCTACGAGGCAGAATCCAAGTTTGTTTGACAATATGTTAAAATTCTTCCTATAATTTACTAAAGCTCTATAGTTTTTCTGACTCAACACTGGGAAAGGCTGGTTTGTTATGTTAAAACATGAAAGAGCGGATATCGCCAATTATAATCTTACAAAGCCTAGTTGAGTGCGCACTGTGAACTAGCTCTGTAAAAGTCAATAGTTAGGTTGCCATGATTGACCTAATATGAGTTAATCTACTCGCTAAGAGTCTCCAATTATTGACTGAACGTTCAACACGCCAGTTGCTGACTAGTTAAAGCTTTGGTAGTCTTTGATGAAATATAATAGGGCCGGACATGTGCACAACCCGTGTTACACCTTATTTTGGGGAGTTTACAACTTTGGCTTTTTGACGTAGTATATGATACGTATGATAATTGTTTCCTTGATAATTATACTTGTAGACATCCAATCTATTATTCCACAAACAGTCATTTTATGGCCATGTACTTGAAATTCCTACCATTTACACATTTCGCTCAAGACTATACCATGAAGAGTCCTTCAATGCACTTAATTAAACAAAGATTCAGTTCCACAATAGGAAGTAAAAGGTATTTGACGGTCGAAAACCAGCACCAACTTTCGTACATTCCATAACCTAATACCATTTGGTTGTATAATGTCAACAAGAGGCTATGCATTCATAGCTGAATGCAACCATCGAAAATAATGCTAAGTTCTGATTAATAGACCGTGTTAACTAAAAAGCTTCTCTGAAAGCTCGTGCACCACTACGCGGTCTACTGTCTATTAGTACATGAAGACAAGGCCGTGCAAAATAGCACATCTAAATCTCTATATATTATAGTTGCAGGCATTCGAGTCAATGTCTCCCACACTCATGTATTTGTTTAATAGATGAGCAAAGAGAGTTTGCCTCCTACAAAACAAAAAACACATGAATAGGTGACTCATGAGACTACAAAAAAGAAATGAATCTAATAGGCTCTAGTGGTTGAATAGAATGAGAATATCTCATCACTGTTCTTTCCAAATTCGTCCAGTCACCCTAAGCTTCAATTCCTTCCGATCTCCACCAGAGAAGAAAAGGGCCATATTGCGCTGGATAATGAGACCATCAAAGCTGTCACGAACCTTCCGATGACTATCCCTTATGCTCCGAGGCACTCCTTGCCATATCATCTTCCTTCCATTCCCACCCACCTCAAGGCTGTAACTGTAATTCTTTGCCTCGTTGTCATCACCCATAAATCGCAAGAATGCTATGTAGACAGGAGCCATCCCGAGCTGGAAAGCTTCAAAATGAAGACAGAAATACTGCCCAAAGCAACTGAAAACCTACAAGCAAAGAACAAATAGGATCAATCGTTTACATTGCTGTGAAAAGGGTTTTGCAAAAGTGCAGTTTGGCTAAAAATTATATTCCATCTCTAGCAGTGGAGAGAGTGATGGCCTGACTTTATACTTGAGGATGCTAAGATATCATATCAACTCATAAAGTTGTTATTTAAAGGTTTATGGCATTTGGGAGGTTTAGGTTTCCTGGATACTATTTCATAGTATCTGAACTTGCATATATTTAACGAAATTACTCTTGGGATGGTGCAAAAAGGAAAGGATAGCCTCTGATAAGGATCAGGAGGAACCCAAAAACTAAAAAGAGACAAGAGCACAAAACAAAGCCATACCGTTAGCATCCATGTAGCATTCTCAACTTCATGCGGATTTGATTTGACATATCGATGGTTGAAAGTACTGCCATTGTGCATATCAACTTTGTGATCATCTTTCAAATGGGCCACCAGATAAGGAATATCACCAATAACTGTGCATTCTGATCCAGCATAGGGGCAATTATATGGTCTAAATGCACATTGTGATTCATGTTTTAGCTTGCTGTAATAAGGGTATATACCCACACAGCCAAAACTCTGATATTTACAAGGAAGTTCAAGAGATGCAGCAACCTTCTCTAATGCAAGACATCTGATATTGCCAAGTTCATGCCTGCAGGTGGGGCATCTATTGTGAACCCTGGGTTTGCAGCCAGAACATAATGTATGGCCATTTGAGCACTGCATCACAAATGCGAACATGAAGAAACAACCAACATTCAAGTACAAACAAGTGCAACATGTGCATGTTTGCATGTCATGACTTCCAAAGTTTCACTAGCAAACCTGATGAATTGGAGGATACATAGCATTTAAGCACACAGGGCACTCCAATAATTCACGAACACTGCTAGACACAGTTACATTAGGTTTCAATGCTGTCTGAGCAGGATCATTCACACTTTCTCCAACATCCATCATATCTTCATCCGGAGGAGGATCAATAACCTCTGGCTTACTTCGCAATTCATCAAAGAAAGGATTTCCAGATGCCATGCTTGTGCTGTCCCTATAAGTACAAAAATTATGAGATGTAAATCATTATTGCCAGAGATGGTTCGAAACAGCACAGATGACAGACGATGGCATATAAGATTAGAGAGGACATAAGCCTGCTTGACACTCAAATAATTCATGCATTAACTGACCAGTGGGACCTCCTTAAGTTCAACTAAAACCATGTAACTAATCGATCCTCGTAAGTTGAATGCAATAGATCTTGAACTTTGCCTATTTTCACCATTTCAAATGGCACATGCTGCTGACTTCACATTTCTAAAATTCATACAGAAATTAAACATGCAAGCAATTTCATAAACAAGAAACTCTTACCACCAAAGCTAGCTTCCAACTCAATCTTTTGGCTTGATTTTGTGAAGATGTTGGCAAGTTGACTACTCAACCTAGCAATTAAAAACATGACATAAAACTTCATTATAATAGTCACAATTCAAAACACAAGAACAAACAGGAAATCCTTAACTCAAAATGTCCAGTTAATAAAATAGTATAAACAAATAAGTGACCAAATTAACGAAAATTTTGGAAGAAAGAACAATAAACAATAGCAAAGTTCATGGATATTACTATAATAACATGAAAATTCAAATAGAATTACAGCTACAGCAAGCAAGGTTTGCCTTGTTTTTGCCTTTTTGACACAAATAGCAGAACGTGGCAGAACACAACCACTAGGGAAGGTTTCCACCTCAACTTCTTGGATGGAACATTTAGAAATACGAGTAAAAGACTTAGTACCTAATCACGTAGACAGCTAGTTCATCAATTGGAGCTAATTTGAACACCCAATGTGGCGCTGAGAATGTTAACTATGAAATATTGTAAATGGAGATCATCAAATCGGCAATCACTGCTCTAAACATTTGAATCTAACATCATTACATGACAAGCAAAAGACAAATCACACCCAACAGAAGAAATTAAGCAATAAGAGGAAACAGAGACATGATCAAAATGCAATTTTAAAAAAAAAAAAAAACTGAAACCAAGAAACCCCACAAGCAAAAAAACACAGTAGATCCAGAATATTCAGGAACAAAAAAAGGAAACTTTATGATGATTAAGAATAATATTCATATAAAACGAGATCAAACAACAAAATATCAAAAACCCAGAAAGAAAATAGTTTAAAAGAACAAAAAAGACGGTACCTCTGGATTGAAAGGAATCAAAAACCCATTGACTTGAAGAGAGAACTAGAAACAAAAAACCCTACCCTAGCAGCAACAGTGATTGAAGAGAAGAGAAAATGGTCTATCTATAATAAATGAGAAAGCAATAAATATAAGAAACAAAAGCGAAGAACTACGCGTAAATGCAGTAGACAGAGAGATAAATTTTGGGTACAGAATAGAATAGAAGAATTTCAAATTAAAGTCGCCTCGCCTTGGTAGGGAGCTAGAGAGGAGCGTGTGAGAGGGAAGGAGGAGGCGGAGAAGGGGAGGAGGAGAGAGAAATTTCTCGAGAAAATACAAAAAGGAAAAGTTGTGCTTACTAAAAATTTGTAGGACCCACTTTGTTTAATACAAACCTGCCCTGCCTGGGTTTCTCTGTTTCTTCGTTTTTACTGTTTTTCTTGGTTACCAATCAAATCCTAGAAAGTTTTAATAATATTTAAATATTTGAATTAAACTTTTTGTTTTTATTGTGTTGTCCGATGTTCATTGAAGTCGCCAATTTTGAGCTGTAAATTAATCGTTTTTGAGTTGGGCCATGGCGCCATCTCTTCGTGTCTACTTCATCTTGCAATTTTTGTCTAACCAAGTGTCATTATGGTTAAGCTATCCCCTCCATCTTGCTAAACTTAGTACCAAAAAAACTAATTCAATATATATATATATATATGTATTATGTTAATCCAGCTCAAATCCATTTAATTCTTCTGAAATTTGTACTTTATTTAAACAAAATTTTTTAAAAATGTATTTTTTTTAAATTAAATGAATTAAGTTCGTAATTTAATTCAAATATATAAATTAAGGTTGCTTAATATAGATATTTGAGTAAGTTGTCACCTCTTTGAAGTTAAATAAATAATTTTCTTCAATATAATTAAGAAAATATACAATTTTCCAAAATTCAAATAAAAATTTTGCAGTGCCAAGGAGATCTCAATTAAATGGTTTAAACAGACTCTAAGAAAAAAAAAAGTTTATATTTAAATCTTAATGGAACTATTTGACAATAATTTTTTGTTTAAGAGGAGTCTGAGAGCCAAGTTAATTTGATCATCCAGGCATAAGAAGAAGAAATTCCAGGATTAATGGAGAAATGTACTTGTCCTAGTTATGGCAGGTGGAAAATAAATTGTGATACATCCTTTTAAAAACATCATAGTAGGGGGCATATGGTTTTCATTTGCAGAGACCACTGAAGACAAGTGATTCATGTGGGTTCGAATGTTTAATATATTTCATCTCTATTACAAAGCATATATGCTAGCCATCAGAGCTGTGGTGAAATTTGTGAGCTATCTGTAAGTAAAATTTTAGGATCTAGTACACAAATTTACCAACAATATAATTATTAATATTTAGCAAAAGCAAACGCGTACTTATTTCATGTTTGATGCAGAGATCTCTTTTTTAAATTATCACTATACCATAAAACAATAAAATAAAATAATTAGTATTAAGAAAATAGAAGACTATATCTTCCTCTCCAATCCTTCTCACACAAGGGCGGCTATCAATGGGACAAACCAAAAATTAGATTTATAGGATGGAGAGGGGACCTTAGCCTATTTATAGAATATCCTCTAGGTTTACCCCATTAATAACCCTAATAGGATTAGACCTACACTTACCGTCTAACCATATCAGCCCATTAAAGTGCACATAAGCCTATAACACAGATGATCACTTTAAACTCAAATTGGGTTTCCCTACACATTCTCAGAAATCAAAACATTTCACAATTAATGGCAGCCCAAAATTTAATAAAATTTCTAACATTCTCCCACTTGGACAACATAAATTGTGAGTTTTTAATAATTTTGAAAAACTTTTACAAAACAACTCCAGACTAAACAACAAACACAAATATGGCCACAAATTTTGAAAAACATATAGTTTACGGAAAATGCACTTATAATAATTCGGCCAATATTAAATCATCTATATCGAATTATGGTAATAATCACGCCCTTTATTGACACACAGTCAATCCATAGTCACAAATATAAATAACTTAACCGACATGGATTATGGTATGAAAGTGTAGCAAGAAAATAGCAACCCAAATGTGATCAATATGTTATTTTCATTGTCAGTCCTCATAATAATTTCTCTTTAACACACACATGCTTATAAAAGCAAGAGAAATTTACTAGCTTTGAAAAGCCAATTATTTTCAAGAACATAAATGGAAACCCCCGCACAGTTGTTTCCTAAACTCAAATGGAAACACTCATATAATGACCAAAGACCGTACTTAAGACCAAAACACAAATGTCTTAAGTCTTTTTGGCTAAACACACATCACTCGTTTCCGGAAACATAAAAGAAATATATTTGTAATGATAATTGGTCATGCTTAAGATGAAAACGCAGATGTCTTAAGACTTTAATTATAATTTATAGCATGCAATCACTTAATATATATTTATAAATCAAAATAAGATGATGATCATCATATCATATCATATTCACATATAAATATGCATCTCACACACATATATATGATAATAGTAAACACATATGGAAGTTTACAAATAATTAACTCCCACTGATCAATGCATATGGAGATACTTAATGCAAGTATTTAACCACAAACAATAAACTTCCACAAATCAAGTGAATTAAAGATTCACAAAATATCCATATCTCTAATAAACATCATGTATTTATATAATTTGATTAGTGAATCAACAATTAATGCTATTATGCAATCTAATCTTATAACTCATCACTAATTAAATTCTTCGCAATAATGTTCTCAATCGGTCATTTAAGCACCATATGCTCAAAAATACTTATTAATCTTTTAAACAAGAATAACACCAAATATGCCCATAAGTAAAACATGACATCTAAAATTTTAGAATAGACTCTATTCTATAACTCCACAAATAATAACAAGTCGCACATTTAATCCATCTATAATTATCTTTAAGTATTATATCTATTTGATACTCTCACGCAAAAGATAATTTCTCAAACCCAATATAAAATGTTTTAAATATTTTAGATGAATCTCAATATTAACAATTTTCATATATATTAAAAGTAAATAAAATTCTCTAAACCGTTAATAATGAGAAATTAAAAAGCTCCATTTAGTATTTTGTAAAATGGATGAGAAAATATAAAATTATCTCCCACTATTCAACAAATATAAATGTACCAACTTATATTTTTCTTTAAACAATTCAACTTTGCAACATGTAGAATTTCAATTTCAATTTCATAAGTGCAACAATCTTCAACCTCATAAAATTAATATTTTTCAAATACATAAACCATCTCAACACATTAACATTTAAGAATGATACATTTACATATATTAAAACAATCTATAAGTTGAAATAGACCATCAATCATAATAAATCAATACAAAATGTATGAGACTACTTTATTATTATAATCCCCAGAAATAAAAGTTTAGTCAATTCTCATACTCCTCAATAATCTATAAAAGATTAATTTAACATTTATCGCATGAATTCTCAAAGCAAATAAACAAAAAATTACCAATGAGTAATTTTCTTTCTAGTAATATGACCTATGTAACACATTTTTCTTACCATTAATTTCACAAAAAATAAGTAAACTCTCCAATAATGTTAGCACAAAATTTAATTTCACAAATTACACAATGTGTAATAGAGAGAAACCAATACACATTAAATTTTGAAACTTATGAAGCACAAAATAGAAAAATGTTCTATCAACTTAAAACTCTAAAGCATTAGAAAGATCTTTAGAAAACAATCAAAATATTTGTACTTCAAGAAAACCCAAATACACATCATACTTATTCACTCTTAAAGGTATGATTAATAATTAACTATAAAATACTACTCAAAATTAATTAATTAAAATTCATTCACACTCTTGCAAATATTTAGCAAATAATCCAAAATGTTTCAATTTTTTACTCTAAAGCATTAGAAAGATCTTTAGAAAACAATCAAAATATTTTTACTTCAAGAAAACCCAAATACACATCATAATTATTCACTTTTAAAGGTATGATTTACAATTAACCATAAAATACTACTCAAAATTAATTAATTAAAATTCATTCACACTCTTGCAAATATTTAGCAAATAATCCAAAATGTTTCAATTCTCACCCTATTTGCAAGAATATTTGCGTCACATATTAAAATAAAATTTTAAGAAAAATTAAGTACTAGAAGTACTAAAATCTTACCCATATCAAATAAAAAGAAAATTTAAAGAAGTCAAAGATAAATCAAGAAATAATGTTTAATAAAAGATAATTTCAAATTAATTTAATACTACAAAAAAATATTAAATATATATAATACCCATAAAATATATATGAGAATAAAACAATTTTAATATAAATACCTCACCCCTTTAATATATTCTTAAATGTATAAAATTTAACGCAAATCAAATATTCAAAACAATATCAATTTAGAAATAAGTAACTAAAAATGTCATAAACAGAAAAGTAATTACACCAAATATACTTTTAGATAAATATTTACACAATCCTTAAACGGTAAGCACATAGACTATAACTATTTACTCTCAATATAAAATTTTAAAAGTTCTAGAATTTTATGCAATTACGCATCTCAATAATGCATCTCATTCTCTTAAAAAATTGTTCAAAGATAACATGAAAGTATGTATTTACTAATGGGTAATAAGCTTTAAGAGCTTAAAATTATCATTCTGAATTTTTTTGTTATTTGGATAAATTCCAGCATCACCACATATTCACCTTTGGGCAGAATATGTCCATGCAGTAGAATTTTTCATCAAAAGAATTGTGGTATCACTACATGTTATCCTTTGGGAAGAATATGCACATGCAATAGAATTTTTTATGTGAAGCTCACAAATGAAAACATTCTAATCTTTGAGAAAACCATCACCTTTAGGCATGTAGAACCTCTAAATTAGAGCATTCCCAAAACACAAATGCTTCATATTAGTCCCCACACACAGTATGCAACAAACCACTTTGGGCAGGTCATTATATATAATATAATCCCCACACGATTTCTAAACTAATAAACATAATAACCCCCTTTCTGTAGGTTATTATATAAACTATTTCAGAAATTATTTCTTCACAAAAATTGAAAATAATTATACAAGTCTCAATGAACATTCCACTTTGGTGGTAATATTCACATTGACCTATACAATCTCCTCAATTTGGAATTTCTCAAAATACTCATTAGTAATATGCATACTAAACACAAATGTATGCATAAAATCACACATATGAGATACTAACCACAAATGTATCTCTATTGTTAAATACATACTTAAACACATAAGCTTTGAACATAAAACACAAATTTAAGTGCAATTATGTCATGTAATCAAACTCGAGAATA
>CATIWM010577128.1:0-12417 GCA_949671775.1 Mallotus repandus
CCAGCTAGCTCTTTGCTAGCCGCCCACCTGCTCTTGTCACCAATGGTATATTCTTCAGTAATCAGCATACTCTTAGTACTGCTCCTTATGGCTCCCTCTGGCTCTTGCTTCGTAGAAACTTCATGTCTTTTGTACATCCATTTCGATTACATACATACTCTGATGGACGTAAATGGGCACTTAGTGTACTAAAAAAAAAGCTTGTTACTGATGTAAATGGCAAAGGAGAAGTTATCGTTGTCGACCATTTTCAGCATGCTATGTTTTGCTTATTAGCATACATGTGTTTTGGAGAGAAATTTGAAGATGGCATGATTAAGGAGATTGAATCTGTGCAACGTGCTTCGCTTACAAATTTTATTAGATTCAATGTCCTCAATTTTGTTCCGGATTTTGTGGGTAAGATTCTATTTCGAAAGTTATGGAAATAACTTTTAAAGATTCGTCGAAACCAAGAGACTGTTCTTCTCCCTCTTATCAAAGCAAGACAGGAGAAACATAACACTATGAATAAAGTTGTTGGTTGCTATGTTGATTCTTTGCTAGAGCTTAGAATCCCAGAGAGCCAAAAAGAGTTTTCAGATGGAGAATTGGTGAGCTTGTGCTCAGAATTCATTAATGGTGGAACAGACACTACCACCACTACGCTACAATGGGTCATGGCTAATTTAGTCAACAAACAGGAGATACAGAACAAGTTACTGAAAGAAATAAAGGAAGTAACAAAAAAAGGAAGTGAAGAAATAGAAGAAGAAGACGTCAAAAAAATGCCATATTTGAAGGCCATAATATTAGAAACATTTCGACGACATCCTCCTAGACACTTCATATTGCCGAGAGCAGTAACACAAGACACAATATTTGATGGGTACGATATACCCAAAAATGCAATGGTGAATTTTACAGTAGCAGAAATGGAATGGGATCCAAAAGTGTGGAAGGATCCAATGGAGTTTAAACCAGAAAGGTTCATGAGAAACAACAATGGAGAAGAAGATGTAGTGTTTGATATAAAAGGTATGAGAGAAATCAAAATGATGCCTTTTGGTGCAGGTAGAAGAGTGTGTCCTGCTATTTCTATGGCACTGCTTCATCTTCAATATTTTCTAGCAAATTTGGTTAAAGATTTTGAATGGAGTAATGTAAATGGATGCCAAGAGATTGATTTATCAGAGACTCAAGAGTTCACTATGGTCTTGAAGAATCCACTCAGAGTTCGTCTCACCCCAAGAAAACAATAATTAATTAGAAGAATTTCAAGTTCATTTTTCTATTAAATATTCAGTTTATTATAATAATTATATAAATTGTGGTTGTATTTCAAGGGCAAGATTCTGTATAATATACATCACTTTATGCAAGTTTAGATCTAGTTCAATTTTTCATATATAATTGAAAAAAAAAAAAAACTTGTTATACAATTGGGAACAAGTATTGAACACACCAATGTATCTTATAACATTTAAGGCAAAACTTCCATTTTATTTTTTTTTTCTTTTTTTAAATCACTAAAATAATATACTATCATAATTTCATAAGAGATCTTTACGTAAATAACTTAAAAACACTTCTCATTTTCTAAAATGTACCTACCCCTTTTCATTTATTGCTAATATGCCAAAAAATTTAAAAATATTTACACATGTATCCCCTCTTAATTAATGCCAAAATTTAACAAAACTAGTGGTGTACCTTGTGCGTTACGTGAGCTGCTTATTAATATAATATTATTTATTGTTAAAAATTTAAATTATTTTTGGATAAATAAAAAATAATTTATATATATATATATATATATATATTGGAGAAGAGTTACCACTAAACAACTTCCTTATAAATATAGTTTATATATATTAAGGGGGCATTTGGTTTAACTGATTGAGGTAGCTGATAAAAGTTTTTCCTCAATCAGCTACAATTTAGGTATTTGATAAAATTCCAAAATCAGCAGATGATAACTGATTTTGTTCAAAATAGCTATTGATTTGATGAGCTCTATTTTGAAATTTTTTCTCATCAGTTGATAGCTGATTTATATATATTTTTATTTAGATTATTTTACCCTTATTTAACAATAATTAATAACAAATAACTTCATTTAAATTTATTAATTAATTTTTTACAGTTCATAATTAAATAAATAATGTAAATTATAATTAATAATTAAATAATTATTATATTTATACCTATAATTATTTTTAAAAAAGTATACAATAATATTAATATTTTAAAATTTATTTTTAAATAATTTATATTAATTATTTTAATATTATATAAATTAAAGACAATAAATTATTGTTTATTATAATATATATTTTTAAATAATTTGCATAACTAAAAAATATTATAAAAAATATATGAAATTATATTGAATAAATAATACCCTTAATGGTCATTTAATATACAAAGAACAACAACTAACAAAATTGTATCAAACTCTTCATATTTATCAGCTATCAGTTATCTATTATCAGTTATCAGCTGTTGTAAACAGCTAAACCAAACAGACCCTAAATGAAGGATTTTAACTAAAAGAGTAGAAATTTTTGCATTCCACCAATTTATTTTTGTACTCTTTGTTTTTTTTTTTGAAATTTTAAGTTACATAATTACCTTTTGTTTAAAATATTTATTTTTTTTCATTTACTACTATGCTTCAACTATACTATTTTTAATTTTTTATCTAAATTTATTGTTTAACATTTAAAATTCTAAAACTATTTGTACTTGAGCTTACATTATTTTTTTTTGCGTTAAAAAACTTAGCATAGTCAATTATTTTTTTATAAACACTCTTTACCTTTTTATTTGTTCAAAAAATTATAAAACTTGCACCAATTATAAAAAAAAAATTATAATCTTTGTTCACTTTTTATGAATAGTTTTTTAATTTTACTTTTATGAATAGTTTTTCAATATCATAAGTGGATTATTTTATTTTTATTTTTCTTATCATAATTTTTTTAAAATAATATGAAAATCAAATTTCATGATTAAAAACCTATATTATAAAACTTTAATGAAAATTCATCATGTAAAAAATTGTTATAATTTTAATTATTAAGACAAGTATTACAACATATTAATAATAGGAAAATAAGTGCTATATTTTTTTTATCAAATAGATTTTTCGTAGTATAATTTAATTAGAGTATTTGTTGGAATATATTTTATTTAAATTACATACAAATTGATTTTAGCTCTATTCATTGAATTTATAAGTACTTTTTATATGATGAATTATTGTTGAATTTTTATAATAATAATTTTTTAATCACTTAATTTGATTTTCAAATTATTTTTTAAAAATAATGGTGAAAATAAAAAATAAAAATTATGTGCATATGATAGTTAAAAAAACCTCTTCATAAAAATAAAAGATATGTTATTTAATATAATTTGTGCAAATTTTACAATCAAAATAATTTAAAAGTTAAAGAGCACTTATAAAAAAGTAATTAACTATATTAAATTAACGCAAAAAAATCAATTACAAGTAGTTTTAAAGTGTTAAATATCAAACAATGAATTTGGAAGGAAAATGAAAAAAAATTGTAGTTTAGTAATTGTAATCAATAAAAGTATAAAAATTTTCAACAGATGATAGTTATGTAATTTACAATTCTAAAAAATTAAAAATGGAGTGTAAAAATCAATAGGTAGAGCGCAAAATCTCCATCCAATACATTAATCTTAGCCCTTGTATTTATAGTGAAAAATTCATTGATTCCCTATATTTAAAGTATGACTTTATAAATACCTTAACTTGTAAATTTAATATCCTTTAAACACTTATGTGTTTTGCTCCACGCTCCTTAGCCAAAAAAATTTCTTTACAATCCACATAATTTTTGTAAATTATTATTTTGATCCTTTCACATTCTTAACATACTTTTATTATTTTAAGTCATAATTTTTATTAATAATATTAATTTAATTACACTTATATATTCTGATTATATTGAAATTAGAATGCAAATATATTTTCATTTTTTAATAGTCAGATATTTTAAAATATCATTTGATTTTTGTTTAAATTATTTTAATTTTTATTTTAAAATAACTTTTTTATTCACATAAATTGTAAAATGATATTTTATTATGTTAGTAAATTATAATGTTAATTGAGCGAAAAATGCATGTTTAAATAATTTTTTATGTACAATAATTAATTTGACCCTTTTAAACTTTAAATATAAATTTAGGAACTAAAACAAAATTTATAAATAATAGCACTGAGTTAAAAATTCAGCAAGAGCACTTGTGAATTGTGATGACTCACCGTGTCAAGTCATTACCAAGGTATATAAAAAATACGAATTTTACAAATTGAGTTGTCTATAAAATCAGGTTTGAAATACATGGGTAAGAGATGCATTGGACTATTAATTATATTCTCCAGTCCCATTTTTTTCACGTCAATAAATTTTTTTATCAATCTCTTTCTTTTCTTTTTCTCTTTTTCTTATAATGCTTTTTATTTTAATAAAATATTGTATTCCGATTTAAGAGGAATAATTGATAAATTTTCACTTAAAAGACCTCTTGTAATCAAATAAACAAAAGAATAGTACAACATGATCATAAGACATGGAAAATAAATGTTATACTATTGTCTATCATCATATGAGCATGGTATACAAATCTCTATCAAGAAGTAAAAAATAAAAAATAAAAGATCATAATCTCCGAGCAGAAAAAGAAAGGAAAAGGAAATCATCATGTTAATCTAGTGTTCCACATACAATGCTAAATTTCTATTCTACTCAGTAATCAGCTATGCACATGCAATGTAACTTTAAATCTCCATCCTCAATGTTTTGCCTTTTGACAAGCACAAAACACAGCAAAAGAAATCTATAAATGAATGAATGAAAATTAATTAACTACTTGTATTTTTAGAAATGCCTAACTATATATATGTACAAGATTCCTAACCAAAAAATAGGGAAAATATAGATATTGCAGGCTATGATGTCAGGGCAGCAATAAATTAATTTTTTATTCTCCTAGTTGATAGTTCTCTATATATGGGGCAAAAATTTAAATTAAAAAATTTGTTACGAACCACTACACGTATCGGTGTCCTAAAAAATAATCTAAACTAATTAGGATTAGTTCAATTCATAATTAAGCTTAACACCTACGGTGAGGAAAAAATGTTGGCTTTTGGTTGGTTTTCTAAGGAAATAAAACCAACGACAAGGTTGATAAGGAGGTAAAAGAAAAAACAGATGTTAAATATGTTAAGCATGATCCATGCTTGTCTCAGTTGAACAAGATATCCAGCTTTGCATGTCTCACAATTGTAGCACAATCTGTATGGGTCGTTCTTCCACGTACTACAGTCTTCATCTATGGATGTTACCTCTGATTTTGGTTCTTCCCAATAGCTAATATTCTTGAATTTATAGCCACATTGATGTGGAGGCTTGCAGCAACCTCCCTGGAAATTTTTTTTTTTTTAAAAATGATTTTCATTACAAAGAAAAAGGATAATAATTATTCTTATTATTACTATAATATCGAGAGGAGAGGATTTGACAGTAAGATTTTGAGTTCACATTAAATTTTTGTAGCTACCGTCATATTAAAAAAAAAAAAAACAAAAAAAGCTGTTTGTGTATGCACATAAAACAGACCATTCTAATTAAAAAATTGATCCAAAATCCATAATTTATATTAAAAGCAAAGTTGAAGTAAATAGAAGTTTGTTGTTAATTAGTATGGAGAAGAGATACCTCAATAGGGCTAACAACTTCCCATAAGACTGCTGCAGGTAAGACAGATAACTTCCTACCAAAATTGTCACAAACTCCAGCATCAATCAAACAATTAATAACGCTCAACCAATTCTTGCCATCGACAAAATATCTTCGCAACCAGCTGGAAAATTCATGAAGGTTGTATCCTTTACCAGATTGTTGCTTAGGACCTTTACTTGTAATCAACAATGAAAATATGATGAAGCTTAAAAAAACAATGGTAATGAAAAGCACAACCCATAAGTAAGCTTTGTGCAGAGATAACTGTCGAGAAAACAATGCGATTAAACCGATGACCGATACTATCAAGAGCGAAGCTCCGGATGAAAGAATTGATGTTTTGAGGAAGGTAGCACAAGGTGGAGTGTCGTACATGATTATAATTGGTTTCCATATCTTGCTAACTTGTGCTACAATTATGATTGAAATTAAGAGTGTTATGATGTTGATTACACAAATGAACCAATAGCTGATTCTAGCCATTGTAATTGCATATAGAGAGAATTAAAGGTTTATTTATGTATAATCATAAGCAACATCAACAAATTTACTATAATTAATTAATATTATTGTTGTTAGAAGTTGATTAGTTAACTAATTCTTGTTTTGTTTTTTTCTCTTTTGTACACTAATTATTTCCCACTTCATCCAAAATTTATTTTTAGTAATTTGTTAATCATGCACTAAACATACAGAGTTTCTGTATTATCATCAGTTTCTAATTATGTATATGTGCAAATATGTAAACCTAAATTAATTTTTCGAGTTAAAACTTAACAATGGTTAATAGCTTCTGGTTTGGATCATATAAAAAAGATTTTTTTTTTTAAAAAAAGAAAACAGATATCAGGTGATTATCATTCGCTTCTTGTGCTTTGCATATTTCAGGTGGATTGTACAAAGTGGCAGACAGCTATAGCAACTGCTCAAACCTCAATCAATTTTCAGAAGGTGCAACTATATATCTTGACAGACACAGTATATGCCTGTCAGAATGTGCAATTTTCACAATGATCTTTGAATAATGAATAACAACCATGGTTAAACAAACAAGCATGCTTTTAATGAATATAAACTTAGGATTCTTTTTTATACATACATTTAACAGATAAATTTTCAGGGGGAATCCCATCACTGAAACTTTCAGCATAATGAAGATATATTATGGGCCTTGAATGAAATTCATAATCATGCCAAATGCCAATAGACCCACAACAATAATTAACACCACAACATTTTGAAGTTCTTATTACAACTGTTAATACTCGCTCAATTCCTCAACGATAAAAATAAATCATAAAATACACACAATAAAATCTAATTGAAAAGAATAATAATCCATCAATTTCAATGCTTTTATAGTTTATACAATGTCTTGCTTTAAAAAGAATGATCCTACAAGTGTAATTTTGTTGCTGAAACTTCTTCAGTTTCATTCGGCAGCCAGTTCCAAACACTCACCACTCCAGTTGCATCGCCAGTGAAAAACAGGCCATATGGAGTTATCCCCTGAATCACTCGTACCTCTTCTTCAGAAAAGATGGTATCTTTTTCGATCAAAGTCCCCGGCTGATAGAACTCATACACACGAACGCTATTGTCATTGCATGAACAGAGGATGGTAGGCTTCCCTTGAGCACCTGACATGCCAAATACCTTGAGAATCCCAGACTTGTGCTCATGCGTCTTCACTAATTTAAAAACTCCTTTAGCTTCATCCTTAATGACCCAAAGCTTCATTGTATGATCCAGAGAGCATGTCAATAAGGACCTATCCCAACTGAAAAGAGACATGACAACATCTGAATGGGCATCCAATGTCTGCTTGCACTGTAGAGATTCCAAATCCCAAACCTTGACTGAATTGTCCATGGAACCTGAATACAAGCAGTTAGCA
Source organism: Mallotus repandus (assembly GCA_949671775.1). Taxonomy (NCBI): domain Eukaryota; kingdom Viridiplantae; phylum Streptophyta; class Magnoliopsida; order Malpighiales; family Euphorbiaceae; genus Mallotus; species Mallotus repandus. Next base: position 7,663 of record CATIWM010577128.1, read on the forward strand.
GCAGATCCAACATCCAAACAAACAATAGGCTTTTTGTGGCCTTTAAGGATTGCAACCAACTCTAAGGGGTTGGCTTCGAAGCTCCCTTTCCACACCAAAATGTCACCATTAGCTGAGCCAGCAAAGAGCAAGCCCTTGTGAACCGCTAAAGCGTAGACTTGGCCCAGAGGACCATCCAGAGACAACTCCATCATTGTGGAGACATCAAAATCGTCACTTAATTTCCAAACTCGAACAGAATTGGGCAATCCAATAAAAACCCAAGATCCTTCACATATCAAACAACCAATCTCAGCACCAAGATCTATGACGCGATCACAGCGACCAGAATGGCAATCCGAAACCCTAACAGTGCCATCCCTAGAGGCTGTATAAAGATGGTGAGAGCCAAAAGGATGAGCAATACCAACAACAGGTCTATTGTGGCCTTGGAGCCTTGCCATCAATCGAAATCCACGGCCAAAGCGAAACCAGGAATGGTAAAATTTGCAGTTATCACTATGAATGCATCTACCATTGACCCAGAACTTACAAACTTTTGAGCAACGATTTCGAACTGGTTTTGTGATTAGGGTTTGCTTATTTGGATAAAAGAATGGTTTCGGGTAATCGCTCCTTCTAATCGTCATATCCATATCGGCCATCAAAGTCAAAATAAAAAAAAAAACAATTGAAGAAGCTATCAATCAATAAAACAATCGATCGACAGAGATAACAATCAAGGCAGAGCGTTTGATTCGAAGGATTGCACAAATAACGGATTTAGGGTTTAAGATTTGATCTGATGAAAGAAAACGATCAAAATATATGCAATAGCCGACCTAAAAGTTTCTTGTTTTGCTTGCAAGTAACGCTTCTACTTCTACTTCTACTTCTACTTCTACTTCTGCTTACCTTTCACCTGACGGTCTCCTTTGCTATTTGAAAGGCAGCATTTCCTGCGTAAAATGAACCACGTTTTATTTCCTAACTGTTGCAGTCACTGTTACGACACCGCCTGGAGCCTGACCCAATCAGAAACACGAAATAAATGAACCAACGGTTGGATTAGTAGGTCATTTACTAAATGCCATCTTCTTAATTTCTAAGTGAAATTGCAACTTCACCTTTTGCTGACTAAAATCAAATTTTAAAACTTTTTTTTAGTATAATTAAACTTATAAATTTAAAAAAGAAATTTTTATAAAAATGTCCAAAAAAAAAAGGTGCCAATAACAATAAATATCTAATATTTTTAAAATATTACATGCGTACTTTATGTTTGTAAAGTATTTCACGAGTACCCAAAAAATGCCGATGAAGCATGACAGCCTCTTCTTCTTCTCCATTTTTTTCATTCTCTTTATCTTTCTTTTTTCTCTTCTTCTTCTTCCTTTCATCTTCCTTTATCGTGCCATCAATGGCTTCTCCGCCCACCTCATTTCTTTTCAAGCTTCACTACTCCAATAAAATTTCTAAGCTACTAAGTGAAGCAAGCACCAGTAAATAAAATTTGTAAGCAGGCGACTGGTTCAAAACAAGAAGAGATCCAGTCCGCTCCAATAAATGAAACTCAAACACACTGTAATATTCTTGTATCATTTTGCATGTATCCGCTGATGTGATCAAGTTATAGTGTTTGCAATTTTCGAGGGGCCAACTCCTTGACAGATTTCAAGGTACCTTTCATTCTTCTTCTCCTTTCATCGATTTCAGTTTTTTCAAGATTTGTTTGTGTTGGTAGATTGATTTTTGGGTTTGTTTATATAACCCTTTTTTTCATGTTACTTTCTTTAATTTACCCTTTTCTGAATTGGGTTCCTTTCTAACTTTTGATTGCTCTTTTGGATTGATTGCATTATGATATTTTCCTTCGCTTCTATCACGACCTAAACTCAAGAGTCATGACCGGCGCTAAGGAACGAGAATTCACACGAATTTGGAACCCGTAGCAAGCCTTAAACACAACTTACACACCAAACAAAATCATAAATATGCCTCAAAATTAAGACTTTTAATAGCATAAAGAAATTCTCCAATACAATATCTCAATAAAATATTATACAATCAGTCAGGTGCACAATGTCCGTCAATAATATCATAAAAAACTACAACAAGTACGTGCTACTACTGCAACATCTACAAATACAAGAAAGTTCAGATTAAAAATTTACATAAGTTAGTCGTGGAAGAAAGAGTCCGACGAAGAGAACTACTATGAGAGGTCTAATGAGAAGGATCCTGAAAAATAATTGAGGGGGGTCAGACCTCACTGAGTGAATCATTATTATATATACACATGTAACCTAATGCACGTACATGCAAGCATCAATAATAATATTCGTATATTTATATTTATATAATTATGCATACAACTCACAAAAGTACTTGAAAATATTTTTCGTATTTTATTTTACTGGAGGATCGAAGCAAAACCCTAAAAGTTTGCATCCCTAAATCACAGAATCCTCATTGGCCACCAGACTCACTTAGTTCCAATAACATTCTCTTATCCAATAGTAAGTGGACTGGCCCCGAGACCCTGAAAGGTCCATCGAGCTATAGCAGTCAGCATGACCGGCCCCGAGATCCTGAAAGGTCCATTGAGCTACAGCAGTCACGCCTATGAATAAAACCTCCATAATCCGGATAATCCATAATTCAAATCATAAATTCTATAATATCAATCAAATATCAAACCTAGCATTCTAACATATCGGTGCGCACACAGTCCTAGTGTAACCCACTAGGTAGCATATTCTACAGCTATCCTCCAAAAATATTTTATTCAAAATAAATAAATGAAATCATATTAAATATGAAAAGCATCCAAATTATGAACATAAATTAAGTTTGCATTTAAATATGTATATGATAATCATAATAATAATTAATGAATAAATAAAATTTGATGCAAACTAATATATTAAATTCATATCATCAAAATATGGATGCTAACAATAATTTCTATATGCCATGCATGCATATAATAATAACTCACAGTTCGAGTGCGTTCCTCTATTCTAGTTCGGCTGGCCCGGTCCTGAAGGTTTAGCTTTCGGTGCAGCTAAAAGGAAAATAATAACAAATAAATAATTAGAAATAAATTCCTAATTTTTATACTTTATAGATTTCTAAAGAACGACTCGATCTAGGACACGACTCGACTAAGACTCAAAACTTAGTCAATCCCGATGTCACGTTTTACGAGAATTCTACCGAAAATTCGACAGAATCTCTTTTGTAAAACAGACATTTCTCTACTAAAAGTAGAGTCGTTCCTACACGCAAACACACTTCAAAATATTCCAAGGCTCAACATCTTGGGTTGGGCCTCCGAACTACAAATTACGCTCAACCAAGAATCAACACCATCCACAATCAATAAAATAATATAATTTTCAATAATTCACCAAAAATCATAAAAATTCATTTAAATAACACAATTCAATTTATTTACATAATAAAAACATAAAAGACATTTATTTCCAAAATAAATAATAGAATCCTAATTTATAGTTAAATTCCTTTTTAAAAATATATTCTTTCAAATTTTGCAATTAAATAGCATTAATTACAAATAATTATTTAAATTGCTCAAATATATATTAAAAATAACTAAAAACTCACTTAAACTTAAAAAAATAATAGATTATTATTCATATATTTTTCTTTCCGGAATTTACTAATAATTAGCTAAAAATAGGAAATAATTCATAAAAATTATTTTAATACTATTTATTACTCAAAAATTGTCCAAGAAATAATAATTAACAATAATTTCAATTAAAATATAAAAATTACTAATTTTTTGAGAAATTGATTTTTCACATAAACATATAAAAATTTATAATAAAAATTCTACACATAATTTCAATAAACTTCCTTAACAAAGTTTACTCAACATACATCAAAGAATTTATTAAAAATATAAAATTTTTCCAGACTCGAAATAGTACCCTGAACAGTAACTTTGATCCCTGGAATAGTGAAATTTCAAAAATAATTCCAAAAAGTAAATCTAAATACATTTTTGGAAAGCTCTCACCATCTAGATAAAAAATTATAACTACACTTAATCCTAATTTTAACTCAAAAATAACCAATTAACAACAATAGGTAAATTTAAATTACCTAAAATTGGAGTTGAATCGAGCTGAGATCAGACGAATCGAGTTGAGAAAATTGAAGCCCAGGACAAGATGAAGAGATTGAGCTATCAAGCTTGGCCTGAAGTGACTGGAATCATCGCCAGTGAAGGGAAGAAGATTTTGGCCAAAGCTAAAATCGAGAAGAGTAAGAGAGGGAGGGGAAGGAGGTGGTCAATCGGCTGTTGCTGGTCAGTGACGAAGACAGCTAGAAATGCAGAGGTGGGTGTTGGCCAGAGGTGGTTGACAGAAGGAAGAAGAAAGTAGAAAAGAAAAAGAAGAAGAATAATAAGAATAAGAAGAATATGGAAAAAGAAGCTACTGCACGTTTTTGACATTTGAAATTTCATTTTTTTTATATAGTACAAAAGTACCACAAAATCATTTTAAAATAACATTATAATATTATTTTCCTCAAAAATCTTTCTCACTTTAATTCTCCACCACACAATATATATATATATATATACACACACTTAACAGTATTAAAGTGTATTAAAATACACTAAGTCAATAATTTTACATAAGTAATAATATTAATAATATTAAAATAATATTCGACATAAGAATTTCAAATTTAATTTCACTAATAATCAAATATCATAAATTAATAAAATAATTATTAACA
>CATIWM010577162.1:0-18235 GCA_949671775.1 Mallotus repandus
TTTTTTTTGTCCAATGCTTTGTTGATCCATTTTATTTTCTCTGTCATTTAAAATTATTGCACAAAACTTAAAAAGTTATTAAATTGTCTGCTTTGTTGAAAAAACTGTCCTTTGATTAACGGATATCAAAATATCAAAATATTACTTAATTACTTGACTTAGTGTACACTTATTAAGTAAAAGGAAAAAATCTCCTTAATTTTCTAAAATGAAAAATAAATTAGAATAAATATATTTTTATCAAAAATAATACTAGATAATATTAAACGAAAAGAGTACATATTTAATATTAAAAATAATCGATCCCACACTAATTTCATAAACATCTTAAATTTTTGGATAAGATAGAGTTCCATTGCTATGTTCTTCAGCGTTTTTTGTTTTCAATTTATTTCAACATTTGGTGCCATTTTGAACATAGAATAATACGACATATTTTGTGAAGATTATTAAATCAAATTCAATGTACAAACAAAAATCAAATCAAATGTGTAATGTGTCACAAAATGAAAAAAAAAAAAGGTGTCAATCATAGTATATTCTTTGGCTAGAACAAAACAAATAAGAAAAATAGAGGTAAGCTAAGAACCATAATAGTACTAACATGATCAAAGAGAACGATTGGAGTGGAATGGATGCTTTCTCTATGAAGTGGTAAGATTTGTGTTATTTCCTAGGAAAAAAAAAAAAAAAATATATATATATATATATAATTTAAATAATGCAAAATAAAAGGACCCAACCCAATGTTATTCTCCATAGAAAATACAATCTGCTAGCCAGCTTCAAAGTTATATGTATGAGCTAGCTTAGCCACACACATCTTCGAAATTTGTGCATAATTTTGTACATCACCTCAACTTTTTTTTTGGACATTACTTCGAAATTACACATTTTACCTTCTTTTTTTTTTTAATTCGAAGAAAGTTCAATCTATATATAGAACAATCATTTATTAATATTTACCATAAAAGTGATAATTTATATTTGATATTAATAAATAATGATTATAAAAATTTAAATTCAAAATTTTCATAATTTTTATAAATAAAAACACTACTTAAACTACGACTAATTAGCATATCTTACTTTTTTTTAAAAAAAAATTTCCCCACATTAGAAATATAAAATTTATTGATGAAGGAAATATTCTTAGAATGTAATTATATTATTAGATTTGTCAATTTCTATGATAAATTGTCTTTAACTTTTCTATAATAAATTACATAAAAAATTCGAATTTGTACTAACAGAATAAACTTTAAAAAAAAAAAAATCTAGTTCAAGCTTTTAAATGAATGGATTGAGGAATATGCCTTGCTCTTTTCATATACTTTTAAGTTCAAAAAAAAAGAAGAAGAAAGAGAGGTCTCTATGAATATTTTGCAAATGAAAGAAACCGATTAATTAATTGCGTAATGGCACATAATTTGGTTAAAGTTGTATAATCCCTACTAATAATATTTTTTTCTAGATCAATTGAGATATGAAAAGTAATGAAGGGAGCTATGGAGTACTATTAATTATATAGTAATTAAGAACACTATATATATTAATTTACGTAGAAACTAATTAACAAATTAAAGCACTATTTTTTTAGGATTAAGGCAGGAAATTTTAAGAAAATTTTAACAAAATTGAATGTTCATTATCAGAATTATTGAAATTCGAGCAGTAAGATGAGATACTACAGCAATCAAGGCCGACTTAAATAGAACTTAATTGATTATATATCATATAAAACGAACAAGATTATACATATAATTAAAAAAAAAAAAAGAAATTGGGGAGGTAGGAAGGATAGTGCTCAAGTCTAAAGCCAATTTAGGGCAGGACAGAAAGAAAGGGGAAAGGAAAGAGAGATTTTGGTGCAGCTTTAATGTTAACCTGTAAAAGCAAATCCATTAGCCAATTTATGGTCTCAATGTATGGATTGTAGATCACCTAAATTTGTCATATGTATCTTATATATATTTTAATTCATCAAACCCAGTTAGGGAACAAATAGACATGAGATATGTTAGATAGCAACTTTACATGGTGATAATGGCTGTAAAAAGTAAGTGAAGTACGGCACTGCTATAATATTTTATATAATATATATAAAACAACGGTTACCAAATTTCGAAAGGACATTTACCAAAATTTGAAAGGACATTTGAATCCCAACTTTCGTAGAAATTGATTGCCCATATAATTCAATCTACATCCATTGGACCGAAAAAATGAACAGAAAATTTAATTATTGCTCGAATTAATGAGGGTGGCAAAGCGGGGTTATTTACATAGATGAAGAATAATCGACTTAGAGGCCATCATTGCTCTCTAGCTCATCTTAATTTCTGAATGTGATCACTGATCATATATCATATATAGTGTTGATATTGGTTAGCTTACTCGTACCCTTTTGCTAGGAAAGAAAGGTGGATTCATTTGTAGCATGGCATCATATTGTTACTTATATAATGTGAGTTTTTAGGCAGCTAGTTTTTTTTTTTTAAAAAAAATATATTCTGATTATTTTGAAATTCGAGTTAAATAGACTCCATAAAAGAATAAAACTTTAGCACTTAAAAATTTTATTTTTTTCCCACTTCAACTAACATATTTTAATAAATCCAAATGAATTTTTAAATATATAATATATGTACCTTCCTTTCCTTGTTTCTTTAACATCATTATAATGAGCGGCCACTAGAAACCTGCAAGTCTGCAACTTACTACTGTGATACAAAATGAAGAAGGTTTTCAATGAAACAATAATGCTAAAATGATTGGTTTGATTGAAGAATAAAAAGCAATATAGAGCCAGGAGAAAGAAAGTGATCATTGCATGTGCTATTATATACAATGATGAGGTGATATGGGATAAGATGATAACAATGTCTAATATAAAATGTATTTTGTTTTACTTGATCCCATATCAATCAACTTAATTCTCTCTTTCCTTTTTAATTAATTTCCATAAAAATTAACCCAATGATAGACTTCTGATGGGTACAGGCAAAAGTGAAGAATAATGAAGAAAGCACTAGATATGCAACAAAATGTGGTAGGGCTCAGCAATAGTAACTTGAAAATAAATAAATAAAAAGCTGCATGTTGTTGGGATAGTGGTGTCATTTGTCATTCGTTTCATTTCACATTATTCATCCCTTGTTTTACTACTAAACCGACAATTTTCTAACCCTTTCTACCATCTTAATTTTGTTTAAATTATCAAAAACCAATTAATGTCCTATACTTTTATTAATTATAGTTCGAAACTAGCAATCCGATTTCTACCAAAAAGAAAAAGGAAACTAGCAATCCGGTAAGTCCGATAAGTGCCAAATCATGTGTATTACTTTTATTTTTGAATCATCTGACTAATCATATAATACGTCATCAATCTGATAAATTTGACCAAAAGTGCAATACACATACATATAGAATTTGATTTCACTTAAAGTGCTGCTTGAAAAATACATTGAAATTTGGATAAAAAGAAAAACATGCAAAACTTACGAGAAGGCATCAAACAGTCAATTATGAAAAAAAATATTGTTTGAACTGTTTGTTGAAATAGTATACAGTAGCCAGTGAAGTTAATTTTAAACTGGGAGATCTACGTGTATGTCATAAACATGGTACAGATGCAATGCAGGAAGAGATTCCAATAGATAATATATGGGTATATAGTGTGCAGGATGCCCTATATTATACTAGGTATTTCTTGCAAACTGTTCCTTTATTCAATCAAGAATCCAATCAAAGCAAAGAACAGAAAGGAAGTGGAACTAAGATTTTATTTATTTGCTTTTTACAGAAGAGGATAATGCAAAGGAAAGGGGTTTGATATGAGCTAAAGTGAAACAAGAAAAGGGCCCTCACTTCACTTCAATCCCTTTTGGCATCATTATGTGTCCTGACACACAGAAATGTTTGCCATGCACGAGCCATTTCTATAATATGCAGATACAACAATACAAATGTGGTGATCATCATATCTCCTTTTCTATATATATATATATATATATATAAACCCTTTCTCTTTTAAACACGTTACAGAGACACATTATATCGATCTCCAGCTAAAAAGCGAGTGAAAGGGAGATATGGAAAATAAAGAAGAGAAGCCACAGGTTAAGAAAGGACTGTGGAAGCCAGAGGAGGACTTGGTTCTTAAGACTTATGTAGAAACTCATGGTGAAGGCAACTGGGCTACTGTGTCTGCAAGATCAGGTATATATTTACTCTGTCTGTCTTCCATTTTTTAGCTATTTCTCACCATTTACATTTTGATTCATTTGATGATACATGGTAGATTTAGCTTGTTTTTTATTTTTCTGACCTATAATTACACATAATAACTAATGTGTTATTGTGATTTCAGGCTTGATGAGAGGCGGGAAGAGTTGTAGACTACGATGGAAGAATTACTTAAGACCCAATATTAAACGAGGTAGGATGTCCCAAGAGGAAGAAGACCTTATCATTAGGATGCATAAGCTTCTTGGCAACAGGTATATATATATGTACGTTCTGCTGCTGCCCTTATTCCTATGTTTTGTTTTTAACTGGTGTGGCGCCGGCAAGTCCCTTATTTCTATCTCTTTTGTTTTTGGTGTCGTATGATTAGGTGCCACAGTCGGCAAGGCAGGAATGTGTCCTTCCCTTATTCTTGTCTTTTTTTTTTTTTTTTAATTGGTGTTGTGCCATTAGATGTCCCAGAGGGAGAGCTGGAAGGCGTATGCCCTTCCCTTAATCCTATTCTTGACTTTTTTTTTTTGAATTGCTACATATCACGCCTGAACGTATATAATCTTGTTCTTGTTTCCTGTAGATGGTCACTTATTGCTGGTCGACTTCCTGGTCGGACGGACAATGAAGTTAAAAACTACTGGAATACCCATTTGAACAAGAGACTATATCCTGGCAAAAGAAAAACCACTGACACCTGCCAGAATGGAAATGGAAATGATGATGGTAAGGAGAAGAGCAAAAACAGAAACAAGAGACAACGTAATTTGCAACCCAATTGCAATGCAAGTGCAAAGATCAGCATCCCTCAAGAGTCCAATAATGAGGAGATTAGCAAAGAGAAAGAAGAGAACAGCAGAGTCACAGACACTTTGATACAAGAAGATGCACAGAGCATGATGAACTATTACATTGAATCGCCAATAGAAGCAGCCAACAACAATTATCCATTTGTCTTTGATGATGAGCCTTTTGTTGCCCATTTGGATTCTTTTGTCTTTTTTGAATCATTTGGGTGTAGCATTGATGGCGAGGAGACATATTCACAGGTGGACCTGCACCAGCCATTCGTCCCAAAGTTGCTTTAATAATATTATTCACGTGCACTACTTTCCCACCTAAGAGGACCATATCCCTGCTCGACCTTCTTTTTTTTTTTTTTTAGTCAACATATCCCTACCTTCTTGTAGTCAGTGTTTTACAGAATCTTAATATAAAACATGCTGTCTCCAATTCCTTAATTTGTGCTATGTTAAAGATTGTTATATATATATATATATATATATATGTTCATGATTGGAGTAAAAAGGTAATTGAGCTCTCCCTGTAAAAGTAAATATGACCCAATTAGATTTTAAAATTACATTTTTCAAATGAAGCATAGGTGGATCCTGGTGCAATGGAGTTGCCAGTTCTAAAAGGGCCAATCTGCAATGCCAACCACTAAAGCATTTCTGCGTCGTCCACAAAGGGAATTGTGGTGTAGGACGAGTTAAATTGCTGTATCACTTCTTTCACTTAATTGCAATATTGCCTTGAAAAACTTATAAAAAAATTACACAAAACTATCTGCTTTAAAATCAGAGAATATGTCAACGATAAATAGGGATTATAAAAGGAACGAATTTCCTTCTTATTACTTGATCTTACTTGATCCTGTTGGGCACATTGTAAAGATACAAGGACCAGATGATGTTGAAAACTTTCTTCTAATGTTTAGATGAGTTAGTGCACTAAGAAAACTGCAACAGATTAGATACAACCTGTCAAATTCCTATCTTCCCTGTAATGAAGCGGCTGATCATAATTTAAATGGACATTGGGTCTAAAATCGCATTGATTTTTTAAAATTTTTATTATTCCTGTAATTTTTCTAATTATATATAAAAAGCAAAGCAGTAGATTCGGCAAGGCCAAAATGGCTAGATGTCTTGTTAATAGCTCATTCCCCACCACGCAGAAAATAGGAGAAACCTCAACTCCGGAACCACATTACATGACTTTTTCAAGGTTAATGACAAGTTCGTAAAATAGAGTTTGATTAGTGACTATGATTATACCAATATTACATTGAAAAATCAGAAATTACAAAGTCGATGAATTTGTCCATACAAAAATCAAAAAAATATAGACAATAGAAAGGGATTATGATAGCAGTTTCCTTTACAATATTTCATCCTGTTGAGCATATAACCAACCGTTCTCATTTTCAAGAGGCAACGAAGGTGGAGTTCCAGGAGGGATACAAGCAGCGCCATTTTCACCAGCACATATGCACAAAGCCTCTGCATCCCTGAGAATTGCATCAAGATCAATCTGGCCGCTCAGCTCATTGATGAATTTCAAGAGCGTGTCAAAGTCCATCTGTTCACTAATTATCTTGTTGCGATACCGCTTCAAGATTGCAACACATGCATACAGGTGCAGATGCTCGGACAAATGATGTGTCCATAGTACCTCCCATAGCCTCATTGTTTTCTCATATTCAAATTCCCTGAAATATGCAATAAACTATATTATGAAAAAGAAAGCTAACAAGTAATTCCACAATTCTTAAGCACGATTGTTCCTTGAACTGTATTACAATCTAGCAAATATGCTGTTTAAATTGTATCTCTGCAGTAAAAATAATTAGAAGTTAGTCCATATATCAATTCTGGGTACAGGATGGCATAATGCCACTACAAACTAAAACATAATAAACTACAACTTTCAAAGACGTGGCAATGCACAACTGCAATAAAATATGAATACAGAAATATTAATAGTTATCATACACATACAACTCAAACTCAACTCAACTAATAAACCCAAAGTAATAGGAGTTGGCTATAAGGACTCTCTTTTTCCATTCCAAATGATTATGGACTATATATTCGGAAAGGTTCTCCAACCACCGGATGTGCATCTTAGAGATACAATAGAGCTATTAAGATCTAATGATTATATGTGATACCATCTCATAAGTAAACACACCCTATTGTAACATATCCCATCAACAAATTGTTTAAAGATAAACAACATTCAAGTAGGGAATCTTACATTAACATCCAATTTTCAGGCCCTTAAAATCACTACTTCAATTAGTCTAATTCGATCATTAAAAAAATGAGCAAGGAGGTCAAATCATAATACCAACTTCTACATCCTATATATCATTCTACATTATTAAATTAATAATTAAGCCATTACAAATTCAACCCCAAAACTTCAAACGTAACTTTTATTCCTAAAAATTTTCCATCCCACATACTGAGCATAAGGCATTTTTTATTGCAAATAAAAAGGTACAATAGAAAAGTATTCCAGCAATATCACTGAGGAGGGAAAAAAAGAAAGCATACACCTTGCAGGATGAAAAGTTAAGTGAACCCAGAATTTCACCTTTTAAATTGTATTAGAATCCAGCGGAAACAAAAGAAATAATTCAAGCAATCATTCTGCTTGAAATAGTTGTGCAATGGACTGTCTAGCAACTCCACTAGCTGCCACAAAAATAGTAAAAATTAGACTCAGATTTAATTACTTCTCCAAATCAAAGCAATTAATCCAAACATATACCATATACACGATCACAATCACGGATATATCGACTTAGTAAAATGATAAGTACAATTCCCTTCATTACATAAATTTGTTTACATTTAAAAAAGCAAATAAAATCTAAATCTAGACAGAATTATGAACAAGAGATGAACAAAAGAGAAGACATACTTAACTTGCGTTTCTTTCAGTAAAATACAATGTATTGACCAGAGAGGGAGAGAGGGACCTTAGATAATGCAAAAAGTTGGGAGTGCATGCCACTTTGGTCACGATTAAAGTTGGGTCCAAGACGTTCCATCAATGCCACAAAACACCAAAATGATTCTGATTCATCCTCCATCACATATAAAATTGGAGAAAGTAAATCACTCATACCCTGTGACACAACAACCAAGGAAACATAAGCAAGCAAAAGGAAACAAACAGCTAAACAAAAAAGAACAAAACTATCTAAAGATCAATGATAACTGCAAAAAGTTTTGCCTGCCCCAGGGAAGAGACTGTGAGACTGAAGACAACTCACAACTAAAGACCCGATGAACTTGACATTTCTAATACAATTTGCTTATTGTCTCAAGCATGATATAAAAAGAGGAATGATTCCATGAAGAAGTATCCCCTTTTGTGTAGCAAATCATCATTAGAAAGTCAAATACAAAGGGGTAGGACCAAAAAGACCTAGCAGTTACCACTGCACCACAATTATCCTATTGTGTTAAGACTTGATCTTTTTTGGCTGAAATTATAGGATCAATTACAAAGCAAATTATGCAATGAATCAATAAATGTCACTTCAGAGTTTGCATAAATGTAAAATTCCTATAGAACAACCACCAAATCATAATTATAAAACAGTACATGCAACTGCTCTCCAATTAACAATTAATAAAGTAAGCAATTACCTGACAATAGCCAAGATCAAAGTTATAAAAGGAGTACGTCAATAGAATGTCACGTAAAATATTCACGTTTGGATTGTCGTCCCCATCATAGAATGGACGTGATCTATCAGTCCTCACCTTGACAGATAAAATTGCAATTAACAGATTAGAATTGCTACCAAAGTGTTAATCCAATCAAATAAATATTTGAAAACTAAGACAATTTTACTAGTTTTAAGCATACCACGTCTTTGTCTACAAGGCCTTTCCTTTCCCTAAACTTTGAGAATCTTTTTGCTTGTTCAAGAGAGATGCTCTGCAGAAAAAAACAGAAATGTATATCTATGCATTAAGTATACCAGAATGTTACAGCTACTGCTTAGAAAAGTAAGAGCATATGCTGTCCAGGCCAAAAAATTCCACATCAAAACTTAAGTCTGTTAAAGAATACCATACGTCATACTAAAAATCCGACATCAAACTTATAATGACAAGTATCTTTACTTACACTGAGTGTACTACCAGAAAGCGGTTGATTTGACCAAGGATCCAAATTGTTTTCAAGCATATTTTCTTTTATAGCTATACACGTCTGGAGTGTATTTTTTTTCTCTTTGTAATTAGTAAAAGATTAATTAGCCATTACTTTCTATTCAGTTAAAGGTAGAATGCACAAACAACAGACATCAGTCAAACTTATAGTTGCTTTCCACTCTTGACTGATCTAGTTTACATTTTTAGCTCTCAAACATCTACATATGGTTCCATTCATCCAGCGTTGTTTACATCTATTTAAACTTAGCACTGTGATAATATCATAATACATTCTGTTTATGATATTTAAGGATCAACTGCAATTAACAATGTCAACCTCGCAAATGCATTCCTTTAGAGTTTGCTTCTGTGAATTCACTACTAATCTTAGAAGCGCAAGCAACACAAAATCAAATCTCTCTCCCTCCTAAACATAATAATGCATGATCATTAGTTAACCAGTTGCAGTCAGGCAAGAAAAGATGGAGGCACAACTAAAATATTAAGGACAGGCAACAAAATAATATGTTTTAGAAAACAATGCGGAAATTGAAGGCCAAAAAAAAGGAACTCAAAAGCCACCATGAAGGAAAGGAAGATGAATGTCCGTGCATTGAAGAAAAGAAAATTTAAAGCTGTGACAAAAATTTGAAAAGTAAGCCTGGGAGGCCCTCACAAAAATAGCAGGAGCATAAAGATGCAGTGAGGTATGGTTAAATAGACAAGAATTCCACCAAACCTGCCATTGCCTTTTTACAGTTTCAAATTCCAACTTTTTAGTGTACCGAAGGCATTCCCTTTCTGCATATGTGGAATCATATGCATGATATCCCAACAGAAATGCCCAGACCTACAATCATTATCAAGAGTTCAAAAAATGAGAAAGGTATTAAGCCAATAACAGAACAGTATTTCACACATCAAAAAGAACAAACCTCTTTCCTTAGTATGTGCTCAACTCCTCCATAGAATACTCTCTTTCGTAAGGCATTTGAATCTGTAACCCGTCCCTCAGAATCCAAAAAAGTGGCCCACTGCAGATAACACCAAAAAAATTCTAAAAAACAACATATATCTTTGACGTAACAATAGAACAAAATCCATTAGGAATGGGATTATATAAGTGGTTTCCCAGTTGAGTCCTGTGGCCCCATGATATCTTCAAAATTCAGCCCATATTCCCAAAAATAAGACTCACTGATGCAATAACAACAAATATGAGTTAGAAGCAACCACTTTTGACTGTAAACTGTGCCATGGTGAGAGGATGAATTTTGATTAGTCTAACTGACAGTGATGTAAAAGCATGTGTCACTTAAGGGTGTTTATGGGCCTTGTTAGTTCAAAGAACTGACAACAATTCACAGAGACTAAAACAGACAGACAACTCACAACTGAGCAAAGTTTTATTCAGCATTATTGGCCACAGCTTTTTCTTGTCAAAATGCGACATTTAAGATAATACAATCTTATGAATATATTAGCATGTAAACGTGTAAAATTCTATTTCGCTGAAAAACAAAATGATAATCCCCTGGCACAGGAGCAAGTGTAAGGAGTTGATATATACAAAGTTACTATAAAAGAAAGAAATTAAAATAGTGAGAAGGTCAGCATCATCTCCAACCATCAGAATTAAGACCCAAAAATGACTAAGGATTTGCATGAGTTCCAGCAAATGATTTGAAGTAAATCAAAGATCCATATTATAATGAACAAATGATGTGCTGAATTATAGAAACAAAAGAATTGATAGCATACACTCTGATAGAACAATCATAAGTAAGGCACCTGACAAGGAAAAAAAAACTCACCTCTTCAAAACCCAAAGGTGGCTGTCGTGGTTTTCCCCACACGAGTGTTAGTTTATCAAACTGCAAAGAAAGGTGGAAAAAATCAATCCACATCCACAGGAAAGAATAGTGATAAGTATTTGTCAACAAAAAAAGGGAAAAGTGTAAAATAAGTTATGGAAACATGATTTAAGCTAAACATTAACGGGTGTTATAAAAACTTTCAAACTAGAAAAATTTCATTAAAGAATACATGTTCTCTGTCCAATTGCGTTCAGCATCACTATATAAGAAATTAAGTAAAATGCAAGACATTGCAACGCGCTCTGGTGATAAGCTCTAATATTTTCCTTTATATACTTCTAGGGGAAGAACGAAAATAAGAAATGTATGAAGCATACTGATGAATTGCTGACTTACTGTAGGCTAGCCCTTTAAAGTAAGATAACATTGTGGCAGATAATTCAATAGTTCTAGTGCATTCAGCAACATTATATGAGTAATGAAGTTCAATGCAAGAAAGTGCACCACTATCTAGCAGTAAAGTATTATTTTCTCCTTTATATGATGCTATAGAGAGAATAAAATTAAGAGACGCATAAGTAGTTTAACAATGTGACTGATTCATGATTCAATATGTAAGGGCTATCTGAAGCTTCATGCTTTTACATTACAGATTTACAAACTGAAAGATTTTATTTAATAATTCTTAAAATCATTTTTCAAGTAGCAGGACCTCAAAACAGATTGCCCTTTCTAACTCAAACCAGCTTGATGATATAGCCATTGACAATATAGGACAAGATGGTCAAGCATTATGGGGAAACCAAGTAAACAAACATTGAGCACATAAACATAGATGAACCACAACAATCACATGTTATGCTTGCAAAAGATACATGTCATACATGTCCATTGATGATATAGGACAAGATGGTCAAACATTATGGGGAAACTAAGTAAATAGATATTGAACATATAAAAATATATCAACCACAACAATCACATGTTGTGCTTGAAAGGGATGCATGTCATACTTCTGAGCAAACGCATCTCAATCATTATCTTGTAAGTTGTGATTTATAATTCTAGTGCAACCTATGACCTAGAATGCTTTTGTCCAGCTAATAAAAAAAAAGAAGCAAGCAACGGCATGGCAACAAAAATTTGAAAAATGAAGCAAAACTTTACCATCTAAAGAATAAAAATAGTAGGGATGCCAACAGATATCAATTCCAAACAGGAGATGCCAGGTTACCTGGCTGATCTAAGTTCTGTCAATATAAAGTATAACAGCTGGTCCAAACAGCTGAGGAGGCAACCTTAAAGTTATTGCGGGCAGTTCCACACAGGTTAAACAGATAAGTTCTTTGCATGGCAACTAATAAATAGAATTGACATGCCATAAAAACAGCACATAGTACCACAGCGGTACAGATGCAATCTGTTAAACCTAAGATACCAAAGCCCATTTGTTACAAAATTATTATAAATCACAAGATTATGCATGTAAAATCCATCGAAACTCAATGCCTGTCACAGAAACCAATCATATTGACCTATGATAAGAAGTAAATGAAATTCTCTAGCTTAAATTAAGATGCGTGAAGCATCCAAGTTTACGGACTTGCACTGCGGCAACATTAGGCAAGACTTGACATTCTGTAGATCAACTCACATGCTGATGTGTAAGATCTGATATCAAAATGCCAGAAAATAATCACTTCTGCAAAGACATACAAAATCAAATTCTAAAACACAGCATGCCGATCTGGCCTATCCATTGACCCATTTCTTACTATTCCATCTAGCCGTAAAAAAGGTCAAAATTCAAGGTATGTCAAATGTACAACAGAACACAATAATATAATGAATCTTGTTCTTGGCGGAGAATTTTTCTTCAATAATAACTCATTTAAGAAAGACATGAAAAACACAGTTCTTTGCAATATTCGATTAATTACATAAAAAGGGCACACCTGGTGCATAATGTGCTCCCTGACTTAGGGCAGGGACAGGGGGAGGGTGGCATATGTGTACACAGCCTTCCCCTTGCATTTTTGCAAAGAGGCTGTTTCCACGCCTCGAAGCCATGACCCAAGGTTACTAAAGGAGCAACCTTACCAAATGCACCAAGGCTCACCCTCATTCTATTAATTACCTAAAAAGCAATAATTTATGTACCAAAAAATATCAGTTATAAACTGATAATAACATTGAAAAGGAAGTAAAATAACAAAAAGTAAACAACTTAACCCATAACTAAAATAAACTATGTGACTCCTCTTTATACCTCCTTAAAATTGATTAGCTCAAAAGGTCCCACATTGGTGGCAGCTTCTTCACCATGTTTGTGTTTTCTACATATGTTTTTCTGTTTAAAAAGAATGGACGTCTAAATCAGATTGCCTTGGAATACAAGGTCACTTAATTCCTGAACAAAATAACCACAGTAGCCTGAGTTCAACTTGCGTTTTAAATTATGTTCCCACTAATAAGTAATAATAAAAAAAAATCATCATCCATATAGTTGCATGGAAACAACTTCAATCAATTTAAGCTGTCCATGCCAAAGCACCGATGACTAAAATATGCTTCCCATAATTAATATTTAACAGATGATGTTAGATTTTGAGAGACAACAATATGCCTACATGCCTGAGATAGTCTCTGTATACTGTTTTTTCTGAATAACAATCTTTTTATACTTTAATTCTGAAATATGATCATATCCTTTTATGTCATTTTCCAAACTTTTTTTGCAAAGAAAATCAGTAATCCACATTTCATCTCCTGCTAACTCAATTACAAATATTACCTTAACGCCACAAGTAAATTAAAAATTACTTAGAACCTGAAAAATAAGAGAGAATAGTTTAGGTTGGGAGACACCTGAAGGTTTAAATAAACATGCTCATCATAGACACAATGGCTTGAGAAATACAAACCAGCAACATGGATTACATGTATGTGGCATCAGTGATGCAACTAGACAACTTGCAAAATGTCGTCCCTAATATCTAGACATTTGCTTAAGCTTGATGTTAATAAATCCTTGAATATGTCAGATGTACACATTTGGATAGGTACATATAATTACAGGCATATCTTAATCATGAGCACATCAGGGCATATGTCCTACAGCTACCTGCAAACTAACTACATTGCAAAGACTGCCATTTAAATAAGACTGCATTCACTTTTAGGGTAAGATGCGCACAAACATATAAGCTTAATACCATGGTAATTTCCCCAAAAAAATAAATAAATGCATAAATTGCCAAGCATAAAAAAGCTTACGTCCAGAGGATCTGAGGGTACAGGACTTCTAGTAGACATTTCCTTTTTGTCCTCAGGTGTCTTGTGAGGATGACTATCAAGAGAAGACTGACTATAGCTTTTCCTCTCGATAGCATCAAACCCATTGCCGTGATTTTCCCGGAAAAGTTGAGAAGTTGTTTCCCGGGCAAATTTTGTCACAAGAGAAAATTTTTCCAACACTTGGATTGACAGATCTCGACCAGGATCATTACTCTTGTGTCTTGGCCTGCCAACATTGTGAGAGATACTAGAACTTTCACCATGGATATTCCCATCCACCCTTTCTTGGTTCTCATAAGATGGAGATTCACCAGCAGAAGCAAATGCAGAGGCTGCACTTGCCATAGGAACAGCCCTAGGCAATTCCAAAGAGGACAAGGTTCTCTATTGAAAGCAATTAAATCATAAATCAGTGAAGAGCCAAAGAAAACCAGGGGAAAAAAATAAAAGATGTTGACTGTACACAGTAGCTATTAAGTTAGATACGATCTAGGCCAAAATTGCAAGGCCAGCAGTACAGAACTAAGCCATTACAGAAGCTAAAGTTGAACATGCACAAGCTAGCAGAGAGCAGAAACCAAGATCCAGTTTGGGAATAATATTTGCAATAAAAGACAGCCATAAAACAATATAATGAAAAATTCAAAGGTAATTGTTGTAACTGGTTAAATGAAGCAGCAAAATGTGCACACGCACACACACATATATACAGAAAATAAATCAGTTCCACTCACCTGCAAAGGATTTTGAAAATCATTGACAAGAAATACATTTGCATCATCCAATGACCTGAAGAATTACATCTAGATATAAGAAACAGCATCTATAGTTATATATCAGTAACAGTTGGATGTAAGAGTAAAGCCTATTTATGAGTCTCACCCAAAATTCAATTAAAAAAAATTCTAAGAAGCAAAGAGACAAAAGAAGCTATAAGCATGATTTGAGAGAATAGTCGACATAAAATTAACATGTTATGAAATAACAATGCAATAATATGATGCCACATACATAAAATAAAATTCTTCCTCTTCAATGGTAAAGTTAGAAAACAAACTGAAGCCGCATAGATACATGGAAAGGTTCTAAAATTAAGATCATACAGAAAACCCAGAGAAGACTAGATAAGAAAACTTGATGACAACCATCCAGGAGAGAAGTGAGTATGCAAACAATTTGCTGCAACCTCTATGTGAGAAATTCTAGGCTGTAAAACATGGGAATATTTATTGCATCAAATACTCCACACACAAGATACAGCAGAATCACACTTCACACTGCCCCCCTGCACCCAATGTATCCAACAACATAGATAAAAAAATCAGCAATCTTCCAACAAGGAAGAAATACACTGAAATCAACTCAACTAAGCAAGATTATGGTCAGTTTCTAAAACTATGCGAGCAATAATCTATTTTGGATCCTCCTAAAAGTTCATTGATAGACTCTACAGCACTTCATCACTAGCCTTGGAAAAAAAACATGGTCAAAACTACTCGATCAATGGAAAAATCAAGAAGACCAAGAAACAATCGAACGTAACTAAAAATCATGATTCTCTTCATTGTGTAAAAGGAAATGTTTTTCACACATAGAATATATCAAGCAGAAAATGTACTCAACATACTGGTACAAAATGCAGATATATGTTCATTTTCATTTCGTCTATTTTGAATGTGTGTGTGTGTGTGTGTGAGAGAGAGAGAGAGAGAGAGAGAGAGAGAGAGAGAGAGAGACAGTATAGAAAAGGTGCACTAACATAACAGAAAATGCATAATAAAATAGTAGACAACCTCACAATTAGAGCATGTTGCTTTATTGTCGCAAGGAACTCTTTGACCCCTCCATTGTAGAAATAAAGAGGAGGAAATGCAAGTCCTGCAAAAATCCCTCTTTAATAAAATGAAACTAGACAAGAATCAATGGATAAAATTGAACATTTAACTAGTAATGAAGACACAGATAACCAACCATAAAGCTGTACCAAGAAGTAGAAATAACTAACCATGATAAAATTGAAGATAAAAATTATTTTTACATCATTGACTCAAGAATTCCAGTATTTACGCCACTTTAATTTGCACGAAAGAAATAAAGCTCATATGCTCAACACCATTGGCACCACAAAAAGAGAACAAGGACACAAATCAATTCAATTCAAGTGATCATTTCTAGCATCCAAAATTGTTAAAGATGCCATGGATGAGCATATATCAGATCCTAAAACTTATTTTCCTTTATCAAATTTGAATTATATTTGGGCATTTAATGTAAGACATTGGGACTCTTCATAACACAAAACATAAACTTTTCTAGCTCGGCATCGAAATATAATTACATATAAGATCTGACAGCTGAAAGTCAATTCTTGATGCTGTAATAGCATAATAATATTAAACCAAAAAATAATTTAGCACTCTTGTTATAGAGGCGTCTTTAGTTTCAGTGATTTCATTCTAGAGATCAAGTGACAACAAGTAAAAAAATCTGCAAAAAAAAAAGTTTAAATGATTTTTTTCCTTATTGAAACACACTACATTTAGCATAGCAATCATTGATGCCTTCTTATGTTAATCAACAAAACAAGTCATTTCAAAAAAAAAAAAAAATCAACACAAGTAGTAAATGATTTAATTGCTGATCACTCAACTGAAAAAAATCATTCACTATAAACAGGCTAAAAGAATTATTAGCATCCGAACATTATACCTGAAGACAAAACAACAATTATGTACTGCCAACCAAGAGTTGGAGTGTGTCGACGAATAAAGCGCACATCCGAAAAAGGCATAGCTCTTATAGTATAAAGATTCATATCTACACAAAAGAAAACCACAAACTCACACCAATCAATTGCACATTTACATAATTAACATAACAAGAAGTTAAGATTAAAGTAGATTATCATCAACCTTTCACAGATATCTTCGCATTTGAGGTTTGTCCTTTGTACGGAATCCATGTCTAACATCACAAACTCACTCGCATAAACATATAATCACACAAGCAAAATAAGTACTCAATTTCAACAACAACAAAACCTAAAATTACCATAAACAGAGAAGATGCTTGCTTAATGAGCTTCAATCTACCACTAATTCTCTCAGAAGCGAACTGAGTTGGATGAATCGTAACATTATCCTTCAAATAAACAACTTCAGCACCTTCAGGTTCGCTACAAGAGCTTCTCTTACTACTGCTATCGCTTCTTGTCATCATCACACTCGCTGATCCCTAAAAAAAAATAAGAATCAAATTAACCAAATCAGTGTCTATTGCTTCGAATTGTTTTGAGTTTCCACGAGTGAATCGAACACATTAGCGCGAGATTTGATGATCATTGATGAAGTAATTGATAGATAGGCTTACTTGTTGAACAGAAGCGGCGTAATCAGCGTCGTCTGATAAATCGTAAAGCTCTGTTTCTTGCATGGCGGAGGAAGTTTTTGTTGAAATGGAAGTGAAGAGAGAAGAAGAGAAGAGAAGAGAAGAGAAGAGGAAATCGTGATTTTTGCTTAGCCAAGAAGGAAGGAAAAAATGAAAGTTGGAATAGAATATTTACATTTAACTGTTTCAGGGAAATTCTGCCCTACCTCGAGTTTATTTTATATCCTTTTGTATCTGTATAAATAAAATAAGAAAGGTCCAAGTTGGCCCTGGTTTGTGACTAGAAACACATTTCACCTCGTGTATTTTTTTTTTTTTTGCCCTATTGGAACTTCTGTTTTTGAAATTAAAATATATTGAAATTTTTTTATTACAATCAAATTTTATAATATTTTTAGTATAATTAAGTTCTATAAACTAATAAAAAATTAATTTTATCAGATACAAACAAATAAAATTAATAATTTTTTTAGAAATATATATATATATATATATATATATATATAACCTAATTATTAATTTTAAAAGTTT